>WUQG02403594.1:0-17184 GCA_011317285.2 Androctonus mauritanicus | reverse complement strand
AAGAAAACTAAACAAACACTGTCAAAACTGTACACCAACAGATTAAATAACATTCTCAAAACACATCTGAATGGAAACAAATACAGTGAAAGCCATCAACACATTCATCATATCAGTACTGACTTACTCCTTTGGAGTAATACAGTGGACACAGACAGAATTAGAATCACTCCAAAGAAAAACACAAACAACACTTACAAAATATCAGTACCATCACCCGAAATTTGTCATAGAAACAACTACTCTCCCACGCAAGGAAGGAGGATGTGGCCTTATTGACATTCACATTTACACAACAGACAGATCTATAGTTTGAGAGAGTTCTTCCATAAAAAAACAATATACATCACAACTACACAAAACTATAGCCTTGGCAGATAGATACATCACACCGTTAAATCTACAGAATGACACTCCAAATCCGACAGACAACACTGCACACACAGAAGAAAAGAAAACATCTTGGTATAGAAAAGAACTCCATGGCAGACACCTGCACAACCTCCAGAAATACTTTATAGACACCAAAACATCAAACAGCTGGTTAGTTGGGGGGATCTATTTACAAAAAGAAAAGAGTTTATAATAGCGATACAGGATCAAGTAATAAACACGAAAAACTACAGAAAATACATAATGAAGGACAGCACATTGGCAAACGACACTTGTAGGAAATGGCACATAGCACCTGAAATGATTCAACACATTACATCTGGTTGCAAGCTGCTTGCACAAACAGATTACCTACACAGACACAAACAAGTAGCAAATATAATACACCATAAGTTTGCAACCAAACACAAATTAATAAGCATACTTACACCATATTATAAATACATACCAAACACAATCTTAGAAAACTCAGCACGCAAGATGTACTATGACAGAACAATTTTAACAGACAAAACCGTACATCATAACAGACCAGACGTCACTCTCGTAGACAAAGAAAACAAAGTTATTTACATTATAGATATTTCAATACCCAACACACACAACATCCAAGATGCATTCACTCAAAAAATTAGCAAATACACAGAACTCTCACAAGAAATTAAGTGTCTTTGGGGAATGCAAAAAGTAGTCATAGTACCCATCATTCTATCTTCAACAGGACTAATTCCTCACACTCTACACAAAAGCCTCAAAACACTAGATCTACATCCCAAGACATACATAACACTACAAAAGGCATCACACTACTCAATACATGCAACATAATAAGAAAGTTTCTCAGCACTGACACAGAGTTAGTTAACACACAACTAGACATCCCAAGTAGCTAATCTTGACTGTTGTCTGACATAGCACTTTGCTCCAGAGTTATTCTGTGTTCACATTGATGTACCCCACATAATAATAATAATTTATATAAAAAGAATTACATAATTAATATTTATGTATATCATATTTGTATTCTTATTTTTATCTATTTATGCATTATAACAAATGTATTTTGGAATAAATTTAACTTCTTGTGTACCAGCAATTAATAAAATTAAGCTTAACTAATATGCAAAAAAAATTAGAATTAACAAATTTTGCTTAATGTTTGCTGAAATCTTTTGAAATTTTTACAATTTATTACATTTTTTATTCTTTTCTAACAATATAAGTATTTTTTTTAATTTTATTTTTTTCAGAAATTTTCATTCTGTATATGAGATTGCTGAAAACATGATTTTTTATATGAAGATTCAGCCATCCAAGAAAATAACTGCTATCTTTGGATAGCAGCTAATCTTCTGAATAAAACAAGCCATAAATGAAGAAAAAACTAGAATAAATAAAATAAAATATTTAAAAAAAATTGACAAAAACTAATTAATATACAAATTTTAATTAATGAATATTAATTAAGATAGGTTGTTAATTATTTCAAAAAAATGTGTTAGAGTCATAAACAATATGTCAGACTTTTGATATTGAATATCTTCATATAGGCTGACTTTTATTTTTAAATTCAAATACAGTATAAACAATTTTTATTTATTATTATTTTCCTTATATTTGAGTTAAAAAGATACTTTTATAAATATCTTATTGAAATTTCACATAATCTTTCCTGTTCATATTGCAGTGTTTCAAAATTAGAATAAAAAAAAGGAGAATTAAGTAAAATTATTATTAACAATTAAAAATGCACATACAAAATAATTCATATACATTTGGATGTTTTTAGGTTCTCAGATATAACAAAAATTATGACAAGAAATTCTTCTCAGACACATGACACTCACTAAACTGAATTTAATTATATGTCCAAACTTCTGGAAGAACTAACAAGATTGATTACTGATCATCACAATACTGGTCAGATGGAAAATAAAAATGGAAATTTCTAGAATAAAGAAAACATTTCAATCTATCTGAGATAGACAGTTTTACAGTCCCAGATTATGCAGTCAGATATATGATGTGAAATATCAGGGGTATAAAAATATTCAGGAAACAAAATTTATTAAAATTTTTAAAATCACAGTGAAAAAATTTCATATTTAAATGATTGATTTTGCATTTATATCACAGTGATATGTAAATTTTGTATTTTGAATGCATTTCACATTTTATTGCGGATTTGTAACCAATAAAAAATTGATTAATTGATGATGAAAAAGGAAAATATAGAAGTATACACCATTGAAAGCATTTAGCATTTTGTACCATTGCAGAAATACCATCTCTAATTATAAAAGTTTATATTTAAAAGAACTTATATTTTAAACTTTATCTGTTATATAATAAATTTTAAAGAATCTTTGTCAATCATTTAATATTATTTAGTGTCTAATTTCTAACCACAACATTTTAAACATATATATTTTAAAATTTATAATGTTGTTATAATCCTATTCATATGCAGATTCTGTATTTTTGATTGTGCTTAATTTCAAAAATTAATTCTGTAACAGACAAACATTTCTGTTCTAATCTAATTGCTTATTTTTATTCAAATATGTTTAGTATGTTGATGATGATTGAAAGAATTTGAAAATAAATAATTTACTGTCATTTCTATAAGTTGGCTGTTATTTTTAGGATAATTACTGAATGTAGAATTTGGATATAATTTTTATTCATCATTATCAAAAGATGAATAGATAAGCTTTTATACAAATGAACTACTGTCTTAGGCACTATATCTGGGAACAAAAATTATTTATGTAAAGTTCTAATTAAACATGGTGGCCAGAAGGTGCTCTTTTGCTTTCCAATCTGCCATCATTATTTTTCCAATTTTATAGCAGACAATGCTATAAAATAAAATGCTTTAAAATTCAAAAATACAGAACCTGAATAAGAATAGGATTATAAGAACATTATAAATTTTAAAATATACAATATATGCTTAAAATATTGTGGTTAGAAATTAGACACTAAATAATATTAAATGATTGACAAAAATTCTTTAAATTTTATTATATAACAGATAAAGTTTAAAATATATGTTCTTTTAAATATAAACTGTTATAATTAGAGATGGTATTTTTGCAATGGCACAAAATGCTAAATGCTTTCAATGGCATATACTTCTGTATTTTCCTTTTTTTCATCATCAATTAATCAATTTTTTATTGGTTACAAATCTGCAATAAGATGTGAAATGCATTCAAAATACAAAATTTACATATCACTGTGGTATAAATGAAAAATCAATCATTTAAACATGAAATTTTTTCAATGTGATTTTAAAAATTTTAATAAATTTTGTTTCTTTATTATTTTTACACCCGATATTTCCAATTTTATAGCAGACGATGATATAAAATTGGAAAAATAATGTGATTAAGGAAATGCCTATTATAAATCCAGTAATAGTGTACTATATAATTATGCATATTATTTGAAATGTCATATCTATGGCTGACATCCCAACAAAATAAATGTTAAACACATTTATTTATTGCAACTAATGGTCATATTTTTAATTTTGTTGATACTTGAAAAAGGAATTCATAAACCTGGGAATCATAAAGCAAGAATTCATAAAGAGCAAAAACATCTGTACAGATGTTTTTGCTCTTTATGAATTCTTGCTTTATGATTATGAACATCAAAATGGTGATCCAACATATGAACATGCCATTTATTTTCAAATTAAATAAAGAATTCCAAAATTATGCAAAATTTTAAACATTGTGATAGCAAAATAGTATGATAATAAATACAATATAAAATTAATAGTTATTCAACATGTTAACATAATATTCAAATCTTTGAAATAAGGATACTTTAAACTTATTCAATTAATAACACATTATTTAATATTGTAGTTATTTCTGCTATTATATGCATTTCATTAACATGAATTAGTTATAATGCAATTGATGAAAAGATGAACATTGTTTGTAAAATGTAAACTTTTATATATGATTATTGTCTTTCATATTTTATCCCAACATTAACATTAGCAACTTAGAACACAAATTTATAACAATATAATCTACATGTGGGTACTAAATAACCAGTTAACTTATATGCTTTGATATGAAATATTTATTATTAATAGGAATTCCATAATTTTTATTCTTTTTCTGCCAATTTTTGTGTTATACATAAATATGGAAGGACAAAGCGACAAAAATATTTACAAGAAGTATTTTGATGATCAAATTGTGAAGAATATAAAAAGAAAGGCTAAGAAAGGCTATAATATTTAAAGAAGCACCAGATGTTATAAAATGTATTAATGTAATAAAAGTAAAAATCACATTGTTTGTGCAACAGGAATAAAGGAAACTATATTAGACATCATTTAAGACAATGCCAAACATATTAAAGTAAACTTTATTGCTAAAACAAACTTGAGTGTTAACAAATCTATGAAATAAAGACCAAAGGATATTGAGATGATCAAACAAAAGAAACAACTACATAAACAAACTATTCACTACTTCTGAGTTCAGTATAAACTTTAATTTATGAACAAAATTTGTTTATTATATTTGTAACTTTAAAAATAACTTTAAATATCTGTATTTATGTTTAAAATCAGCTTGACCATTCAATTAAAATGAAGATTTAAAATATTTTATAATGAAAATCCAAAATGTTTGGCAAAACAGTATATTAATCTAGTCATTGACAGATGTCCTACTATTTCACAAAACAAATGTCCTGCAAGTGGAAAATGCAGGATGTCAAATGTGTAGTCAAAATTAAATTTCATTACAAAATCAATAAAATATAAATAATCATATTTGGCTTGCATAATTTATTAAAGTAGCCTGTACAAAATTTTCAACTAGATGATGATAAAGAAATAATTTTCATTACCATTAGAAACTACAGTAAAATACCAATTAATCAAATCTCATTTACTGAGGTTCCCCATTATCTGAGGTGAATGGTCATTCTTGTGTTGAATTTTTTTTAATTTTTGTAATTCTTGCAACAAAATAATTTAAAATAAAATTAATTTAAAAGGGTTTTCAAATTATACAACAAAACACTTTTATTTACAACTATTTTATCACAAAAATTAAGAAAATCAATAGAAGTTGAACTACAATTCACTTTTGAATTATGTAATAAATCATTATATTTAATAAGTCTAAGCTGAAAATAGTGTGTACATTCTAAAATTAATATATTCAAGTTTAATTTATTTTATAATAATTTACCGAACTTTCCATGTTATCCAAGTTTTTGAGGATCCAAAGTTCTCCATTTTATGGTAGAGTAATCAAGACTCTACTGCAGTATTTTTCAACCAGTGTGTGGTGAGAGGATCTTAGGTATATCATGAAAATTTTTTAAGGATCATTAATTAAATTATTTTCAAAAGAAATCCAATGCACAATAAGTATACATATCAAAATTAAAATCTCTTTAAATTGCTTATACAAGTATATCATTGTTATAATAAACTTATATATAATATAATAAAAATATATATGCATAAGCAAGCTTTTTTTGATCATCATAATTTAAGTGTGCCACAGAGGTTTAATTATAAGTTCAAGTGTGCCATGAAATTAAAAAAAGTTGAAAAACACTGTTCTACTGTATCATAAAATAACATATTTACACTATAACAAAAAATATAAAATTTAATTATATTAAATCATAAATTAAAATATTCATACCATTTCATTATTATTCCAAGTAACCACAATCTTATCACCATCCATTTTTGATGATGATAATATTCCAAGAAGAGAAGCTAAAGTAGATGGTTTAACATTATACTCCATACTATATAAATCTTTTCCATCAAAAATAAATATATGTTGATTTAAACAAATCATCTATATAAAAAAATTATGTATTAAAGAAAATTTATTTTGAAATTAATATTTTAATTAAAATACTAAAATTTATCCTTGTTATTAATTTCAGAGATTAAAATCATAGTTAAATTATAAAATATTAAGTATTATTAGATATCATATTTGAATAATATTACTTAATTACTATTTGAATACAAAATAGTGATATTGCTGTATAGATTTAATAATATAGTAAAATATAATTTTTTCTATTTTATCTGAATTTCCATATTTAAAATATACTTTTAAATTGTTATTAATATTTATAAAAATGATTTTATCACTTATATTCAAAATAAAATATTAAAAACATTGCATTTTCTCAATGATGAAAGCATCACAACCACAGTGATGAATAATACAGTATATTTATATATAAATGTATAAGAGATGTACAACTTGTAAGAAGTTGTCTTATCAGTTTAACTGAAATAATGACGGCTATAGCAAATAAAAGCATCACAACCACAGTGATGAATAATATATTTATATATATATGTATATATATATATGTGTATAAGAGATGTGCAACTTGTAAGAAGTTGTCTTATCAGTTTAACAAAACTAATGATGGCTATATCAAACCAAAGCATCACAATCAGAATTATAAACAACATATAAATATGTACTTTATAATATGCAGCATAAAATTCCCATTATTTATTAAATTTCAAAATAACATATAATTAATACATAATTTTATATTTTTAATTTTCACAATATGCAATGTTATTTTTCAATATTTTGTTTTTAAATAACTACAGTTATTTGCTAAAAATACAAAATATGTTGATAAATGATTGCAGTGTTTGGCATGCAACATCTTAAAATCTTAAATATTGGAAATTGTGATATCTGCAGTATATCCAATGCAGATGTTACAATTTTCAATATTTCTGATTAGTTTGCATAATCTTTAATAATTCTCATCAATCATCAAATATTTGGTGATTATTTTTCATTTAAGCAAGACATCAGATATAAATTTCTAAAATCAATAAAATGAACTAGATTAAACTGGATATTCATTGTGGCACAGACAAAACTTTTTAGGGTGTTTTAGTCTTGTTTTTCTTTTTTTAATTTTCTAAGCAAAATTTAATTTGAATCAATTATTGAATGTTTTAAATGTTAAAAATTCTAATTTTCTTTCTTTTGTTGTATGTAAAAATAGGAGACTAACTTACAATCAATGTCAGCTACAAATCAGTAAATACAATGAGTCTAATACATCAAATGCCATAACCTGTATTAATGTTGAATAACAATTTTTTAGTTGAAACAATAGTTTCAGGAATTGTGCAATATTATGCTTATTTCATAAATAATAATAATTTTATTTTCTAAATTTAAATCCACATCTTTTTTAATTGTAACAATGAAGATATGGAAAATGACAATGAAGAACTAGAACAAATATATCATCATTTGCAATGCAAATTAAAAATGTTTAAACCATCTGTTCATTTAATGGATGCAAGTCAATTAAAGCTTGTTAAAAATATGATGACATAGTTTTGGTAATATAATTTACATTTTATTATAAAATTTAAATTCAATATTACTAATAACATATACAATAAGTCCTCATTTAATGTCAGGGTTAGGTTCCTGAAAATAGAGACTTTAACTGAAACTAGGAATCCCATAAGTCTAATGTTATAAATCAAGATTATATTCCTAAAATGCTTTCTTTCTGATACTAGAAACATACTTTTGATAATTTTTCCATTTAGTCATTACTGTATTGTTTAATAATGGAATAACATAAATGAAAAGCATGATTTTATTGCAAATTTTAATTGGAAAATGTTACATAGCTGTTGTATTATGATTTATGGGAAATAAAATTTTTCTAAAAAAACATCTTAGCATTCAAAAATGTTATGTTTGTGATTAGTTTTTCTTAGCATCAGTTCTCAATCATTTGCTAATAGTGAATAACTGATAACTTATAATTCATATTTTCATGATTGATAATTCCCTATCATAGGGAGCCTATACTCATGGAAATCAGCTAGATAGTAAAGGAAGAGGATAGATGAGCTGGGCCTGGATCTCTCATAAAAATTTTCCAAAAATGGGATTTTAATTTGATTTTTAAGTGGTTGGGAAGTGGAAGCATTTCCACACAACAAATCTAACTAATTGTCCTATTGCAATATAGTTTAATGCAGTGTTCATAAATAATATTGTATATTTGAATTAGTGCTTATATCAAATGCAGTTACCTGGTTTTCTACAACTATCACATATTTCAAACTCATTAATCTGTCTCTTATGCAATGAAATGTAAGAAAAAAGAACTTTATTCCATTCCTCTGCCTTAAAAATATTAATTTTTTAATTAATTAATTTTAGATTTGCTCATAACATAACAGCAAAATAAGATTAAATGAGAACCTACTGTACTGATAAAAACAACTCTAACATTTACTGCTAATTCAAATATACATAATATATACTAAAGAAAGTCAATCTACTAAATATTATTGCTTCTCTATATTATTTTTATTTAATATATATTTAATAAATACAATAAAAAATATTTTATCCTTTTCATTTAAATACAGTATTATGTATATCCAATGCAGATGTTACAATTGCATAAAATATTTTTTGAATATTGTACAAATGTTTCACTTGAAATAAATGCAAATAGTAATTAGCATTCTTTTCATAGAAAATTCTTTAATTTTTCATTGCTGATTCTTCTGATAATAAAAATAATAAAATGTTAAAAGCATTAGGCTAAACTTATAATTTTTTTTAATTTATATTATGTGGATACTGTGTATCAATAATTTTTTGAAAAAATTGATAAATACTATCACTATAATAAATGACAATCATATTTAGATAGAACAACAGAATTAGTTGATTTGGATTGATTCTGCCTGATATTAAAGCTGTCATAACTTTTTCAATAAGAGCAGGGAAAAATTTTATAAAATTGTAATTTTCTTGGCAAAAAATTAAATAGTAATAATTGAACCTAATTCATACAAAAAAAAGATTAATACAGGTTAGCTCCAGTTTAAGAGATTAAAATATTCCTGAAAAATGTTTGTAAATTGAATTCTCATAAAACAGGAATTAAATTAGCAAATATTAAATACAAGCACTATATGCAATAATAAAAATTTATTCTAAAAAAAGTTTTTGATCCATATTGAATCCTTTTCAGCTTCTAATGGAACATAGTTTAAAAATTGGAAAAGTTTATATACATCATTCTAATTATTATATTGCTATTTATATAAAAAATTACAACTATTTCAGAGTAATAAAAATAAAAATGCATTATTAATAAGAGATAAATATTATAAATAAATGATCAAACATGGACATATTGACAAAAATAATGATAAATCTAATAGTACTAGTATTATACTGCCTTAATCACAAATAGTATATATTCAAATAATTCCACACTAATGGCAGTTGTGCTTTACTTAAAAAAAAAAAAAACTCTTTATTCCCTAACGTTTTTGGCAAAATACAAACTTGCCATCCTCGGGGCTTAATGACAAAGAACATAAAAACTTTGAAATAAAAATATTCAAAAAATAAATGGTTTCTATGGTAACAATAATAATAATATGAAGCACTTTTTAAAACTTTTAAAATATCAAAAAATTAAATAAAACTAAAAATTAAAATTTCATCTCGTAGCAGATGCGCAACAAAGGCCCACCAAGCACTCCATAGAGAGGAAAATGAAGAAAGGAAAACATTTTAGTTTTTAGTTTTATTTAATTTTTTGATATTTTAAAAGTTTTAAAAAGGACTTCATATTATTATTATTGTTACCATAGAAACCATTTATTTTTGAATATTTTTATTTCCAAGTTCTTATGTTCTTTGTCGTTAAGCCCTGAGGATGGCAAATTTGTATTTTGCCAAAAACGCTAGGGAATAAAGAGTATTTTTTTTAAGTAAAGCACAACTGCCATTAGTGTGGAGTTATTTGAAGATAAATCTAATATTAATGATTCATAACTTATGAATAATTCCATAATTTCACACATTAGAGAACGACATACTATCCTGTTTGTTTATGACGTTCATATGTAGTCTCCTTTCTGCCATAACTAATGATTCTTATAGATATGTGTGCTTCTGCTCAAAATCTGTCCTTATGATTTCTGCTTCTTCCCAATTTATGTTCAGATTGTATTCATAAAACCTTTTAGCCAGAGATATATTTAAACAGGCATTCATAATATCTTACTGAAGATTGCAAGAGATTTTCTAGTCATTACTCCAATATACTCTTCTCACTGACCTAGTCTTATTATAGATAGGAACCTTATATACTCCCGATTGTTGTCATCTTGAATATGGCTTTTTATCATTTCTAAGCAGTTTATATGTAGCCATTTTATATGGCAATATTATATATTTTTGCTGTTCTTGTTGGTCTGATGTTAATCCTCTGCTACTTGATGCATTTGTTATTGCACTATTTCTATTCTGAATTAATTCCTTATAAATCTTTTGGATAAAACTATTATTATATCCTTTGCCTTCCTTCAAGATGCATTCTTTAAAAGCTGTTTTTAGAAGACTATTAACACATTGTTCAATGGATGATGTGAAAAAGAAAAAGAAAGAATACATCTTCAAAGAAGATAGAAATCACATATATAATAATAATTTTATACAAAAGATTTATAAGGAATTAGTCAAAAATTATAGTTTGATTATTAAATAATAGATAGTGCCACCTTAGTCCAAATTTATTTAGTTAATTATTAATCCAATAGATGGTGGCACCATAGTTCAAATTAAATATTAATTATTAATTTACAGTTTAATTTCAAAATTTATTCACCAGGGGGAGTTAGTGCTTTTCGGATTATACGTTTGGTTAATGCATATCCATGTGATATATAAAATAAATTACAAAAATAAGAAAGATACTGAAATATCAATCTTATTATCTAGATTCTCTCTCTCTCTCTATGATACAGATATCTTTATTATTGTTTTTGAAAATTAATCCATTTTTCAAATAATTAAGCATTTGGTCATTTCATTTTTTTATATTGAGTGATGAGATTATTTCAGATAGTCCTTAAAAGTTATTCTCTGGTTATTTTTAATGATATACCAGAGTTAGAATTCATTATCTCCATCAGTGATCAGAATTAAACAAGAATAAATCTAATAAACTAAATAAGCTAATTCACTTTTTTGTGAGTAAATAATGAAATTGATTTATAAATTCAAGTATTAAATAGATAGAATATTATGAATTTATAATTAAATTAATTTGTGAAGAAATAACTCTTCTTTATTTAATATCAAAACAAGAATAATATAATTTCCCAAAATCATATTAGATTGAGAGAACAATGAATTTTCTTTTAAGTAATAGTAAATTGATCAAATAACTAATCAGTAACTCCATCTCTCAAATTTAAGCTAAAGGATGGAATTAATAATAATTCATCTATTAAGTAATGCTGTAATAGCAATAATTATAATTAATAATTATAATTTGTAATTAATAACTTTGTATAACTTTAACTTAAATTATATATAATTATAACTAATAATTATAACTTTGTAATTAATAAATTTAGTTTTTTTAATTCGGAGTTTTATTTAATTTAAAATATATTCCCTTTTTGATTGCTTTAAAAATACAATCTAACAAGCATATTTATTTCATATTTTTTTATTAATTAGAAAAAAAAATTTTTGAAGATTATTTAATTCTATTGTTTTGTTTTTTCGTTTTTTTTTGTTTTTTTTAATTTGTGAATCACTTGTGTCTTTTTTTTAAAATGATATAATTATTGTGATTACCATAATAAATTTTATAAAAAATACAAATTTTTTGAATAATTAAATATTTCAGTTATAGCCCAAGTACAAGTGAAGGAGAAGAACGTTATGAATGTTATGGAGAAGCAGAAGATTTAGAAGGTGATGAAAATCACTGTAATGGTCACATTTCAAAATCCCATTTAAGGTTAGTGAGTTATTTAATTTAAAAAATTATATGTTTTAAAGTTCTGATTTTAAAAATATTTATTTAATATATTTACTAGGAAATTTATATATGAAAAGATTAATTTTTCTAACAAAAATGTGAAATTTTCATTTAACAAATGTAAAATTTTTAATTCTATTAAATTCTTATTATATGACAAAAATATTTAGTAACTGCACCAAATTTTCATATAAACTAAACTCTTTTACACAGCCAATTATCTAAAACTGATCTTAAAATCAAAATTATGTTGGACACTATGTTTATTAGATTATTTCATATTATTTTTTATTAATTAGAAAAATAATAGAAATAGAAAACATTTTTATTTGTATCCACAAAATTTAAAGTTTTTATAATTATTTGCATATTAAAAAACTTTATTTGTGGTTCTAACTATATAAAAATAATAAGAGGAAACTAAATTACCAAATTAATTCCTTGATTACTTTTAACAGAAATTTCCATTAAAAGTATCAAGGGATTAATTTGGCAGTTTAGATTCTACTTGGATATTTCCCTTGAAGTTGGTTTAAAAGTTTATGCAAACTTTTAAAAACCAACTTCAAGGGAAATAGTAATTTTTTAATAGATTCCCTACTAAACTTCTAAATATTATACTGATGTTAAATATTACATTAAATTATTGATGTTAAATTATTGATGTTAACTTCTAAATATTATACCTAAACTGATGTTAAATGAGGATCTACTGTATTATATGAAAACTTTATTTATAAATACAAGTTTTCATATAATACAGTAGATCCTCATTTAACATCAGTTTAGGTTTTCAAAAATTATGATTTTAATTGAAATGATATTAACTGAATCCAAAAGTCTCATAGACCTAGTTTTAACAGTTGGGATTACATACTTAGATTGTTTTTGATAGTAGAAAAGATAATAATTGATAATTTTTAATCATGCCTTATGGATAAAGAAAATTATTCCTTGCCATTTAAGTTATATGTTTATTAATTTTGTGATCTTAATGTTACAAAATGCCAATTGTCAAAACTTTTATAAAATGGATATCATTTGCTCTATTACAGTTTGAATGAAATAATTATTATTCGAAAGAATTTTTGTGAAAAAATGATGATAATTTATCATTTATAAAAATTTTATATTATTTCATTAATTTCATTAAATAGTTTAAATCAGTGTTTCTCAAACTTTTTTAGTGTACTGCTCATTTTTAGAAAAAAAAAAAAAATGAATTCTCAATACCCCAGGAAACCCACATCTATATTTTTTACAAAAATATGTAAGAAAATAAAACTGTAATGACAAAGTTGGGTTACTTTATGTATTTACTATTAATTTTATTAATATACAGTCATATTTAACTAAACTACATAGAGGATGGAAATACAAATTAAACAAGTAACAAAAAAAGTTCAGTGAGAAAGATGAGCCTGATGAGCATGTACTAGCTTGGGTTGACCCAGTGACATATGATACTCCCTTTCTTGCGATCCTTGAAAAACAGGCTTTCGGTCATAATTCGTGTCCATATAGATTTTGGGAATTTGATGTTTATGCACTTAAAACTAGCTCATAGAGGAAATTGAAAAAAATAATGGTCTGATTTTGTTTTAAAATAAACAGTACTTGGGAAAGTAAAGTAAGTTTCATTTCTGTAGTGTGTGGTGTGAAATACAAGGTTTTTTTAACATACTTGAAAAATCCTAGTTATAAAACACTAAAATTACTGATTTTTTATTTCAAATTCCAGCTCTATAAAAATACTGTGTTTATTTTATATACCCACTAATTTTAAAAAGTTTTTATAATTCATTTATTCAATTATTTCTTCCACTGCCCACTTTTTTTAATATATATATATATCTTCCTAATATCACTTGGGAGCTTCAAACACCTCCCCTTAGACCACTCCAGTGCCCACTGGTGGAGATACTGCCCACTTTGAGAACCACTGGTTTACATAATAGAATAATTATATTTGAAATTTTATCTTTAATATTAAATATGGAAATAACTTTTTTAGTTCTGATAGCTTTAGAAGCACTAGTAGTACAGGGAGTACTGGCAGCAGGAGAATTCGTCTACCTCATCACTCTCATCTCCGTCGTAATTCGTGGCATCATAGTAGTCTTCATAAAGCAGGGTAAATTTGTATTTTGAATTTTGTTCAAGTAATTTTTTGTATTTCCTTTTTTGCATTATTTTAATCATTTGCAGTATAGATTAATTCAACTTTTGTTAGAATTAATTAATCTTAAATTAAGTCAATTTAAATTTGTTAAGCAAATAATAATAATTATAAATTTTTTTATTATTAATTTTTCTTAAGGTTTAATTTTATTTTGATTGTTTTGTTTGATTTGATGATAAATTTTTATCGTTTTTGTATCAGAAATAGTTTATTAAAAATCAAACAATAATGGCAATCAAACTGAAAAATTATTATTTTTATAAAAAAAAGGTATTGTAGTTAGATTAAAATAAGTCCATGATTTTTTTCAAAATAAGAATTTTACTTATTATATTTTAAAATAAGTGATGTTAACATCTCTTATTTTCTCCAAGTATGCTTTAAAATAACATTAGTAGCTTTATTATTACTAGCATTTATTAGTATACAATACAAATCTCCATATTGATTGTATAACATTTGTAAATAAAGTTTGTCCATTCTGTTAAAAATTTTCTTTTTTCTTGTCCCTGAGAAATTGATGTTTTAAGTTCACCTTTTAATTTGATCTGTTTACAGAACCACTTCCATGATCACACCTTTGATTCCATTATGTATAACAATTGCGTGTGTTTAAGCTTTATCAAAACTCATATATAATATATGCTTTTGCCATTTGAATAATATCTAAAGCAGTCTTCTGGAGCATTGCCAATGCCAAATTAAACAGCTGAAATCAATATTAAAAAATATTATTTCCAGTTTAATTTTATACATAACATATTGTTTATATAAACAATATTTTATGTATAAAATAAGTGATTATAATATAAGGACGGACACCACACACACACACACACACACACACACACACACACACACACACTTTATTCATGCATGCAAGCAAAATGTACAAATGTGCCCGACATGGTCCAGGCATAGTTTGAAAACATCATATAGGGTATATTAGGAAACACTTGGTTTTGATTATTTGCTCATTAATTTCTTCTACAGTTTCACTTGTTCCTTAATATAACTCAATTTCCAGATGATTTAAGAATTTATGAATCTGTCTTTCTGCTCTTTGATTTGAAAAAAATTTTAAATCTGGAGAAATTGAAATTTGTAATGTTGTGATATTGTATGTTATATGTATATATCAAAAAATTGATCATTTTACCGATCTTCATTATATTATCCCCACAAAAAGAATTTTTTTTTTTAATTGGAAAATTATTTCATGCATTGATTTCATTTATAATGTCAAAACTCATGTTTATTTAAATGTTATATTATCATCAGACTAATTGAATTGCAACTAATAGAAATTTATTTATTATTTCTGAATTTATTAAAATATAAAATTGCAAGATATCTATCAATATTATGAGACTATGATGTCAAAAATCTTGACATCCAGAATTCAAACAAAATCATTTTGTCATAATTGATTCCAAATGCTATAATAAATGAATTTATCTGATCATGATTCTAAATCTTAGGATCAAATCATGATCAGACAATTGATTCCAAATGCTATAATAAATGAATCACTTTTTTTCTATCACTCCATAATACTCTATCCTTGGGGATGATCTTGATTTGGGGTAGCCAGTTTTACCCACAGAGCCATGGAGTCTCCTAGGCCAAGTTTGGTCCCAAGGGGTCAATAGTGTGGGACAGACAACAAAGATTGTATTTTATATATATAGTGTGTGTGTTTGTGTGTTTTTTTTTGTTTTTTTTTTATGAAAACAAAAAATTTATAAATTAATTTATTCCACATTATATTAAAAAATGATAGAGAATTTTCGATCATTTAATTCCTTCCTTTTCAGTATAATTTTATTTTGAAACAGATTGCTTCTTATCTTATTTAAAACAGATTTTTAGAAATTCAATTATCAATTTAAGTAACATATATAAATTTATAACTTTACTTTGCTAGCCATTTAACATTTTGTTGATTTCAAAATATATAAAATCTTGAATTTTATAAAAAAAAAAAATTGGTTAATAATTTCAGAATTATTCCTTGTTTAGCGTACTTTTGAATCTAAAATGCACTCTTATTAGTTAAATATTAATAAATTTTATTTTGTATTTAAAATTAAATTTATAACAAAAATATCTGTTTGTATAATGTTTGTCTAAATTTTATAAACTTAAACTGAAAAAGTTTTTATAAAAATGCTTAGTATATTGTAAATAAATGTTGATTTATGTTGATAGACATTAAATATTATTTAGACTTTTATTCAATTAATAAAATTCTATTTTATACAAATGAACAATGATTGATTGATTGATTATAGATTTATTGCCATAAATAATAAACAACCATTATTGAATAGCAAATATTATTGATACAAATTTATAAATTGCTGATAGATAGCAAATTCCATTCTCAATATACAAAATATTTTTAAATTAAATAAATACCACATAAGTTTATATCAATGAAAAATAAAAATTTTCTGACACTATATTTATAAATCTGATTTTTAAATTTTGTTAACTTTAAAAATAATCACTCATTCTAACATTTTAATATAAGTGATCACCTGCTTTCTTTTTTACATATGATTTAACTTCTTTAGTTATTTTATAATATTTTAATAGTTTATTTTTTAGTAAGTTCCCTATATACTACTATTAATGCTAATATGCATACAGGTATACCTCGCTTAGTGCGGCTTCACTCAGTGCTGACCCCGCTATAGTACGGTTAGTAATTTGAGGAATAA
>WUQG02403583.1:0-17187 GCA_011317285.2 Androctonus mauritanicus | reverse complement strand
CCATTTTACATCTTTTAAAATGACATTGGTTCTTACCCTTTTTTATATATATATATATATATATATTTGAGAATAGAAGTGAAGGAAACTTATCTAAGACACAGTATTTATGGTTAGAAGAAGAGACGTAAACATCATTTTGACATTTTAAGAATATAAAATTGAGATTTATTATTATTTTTTTCTATACTTCGGGTAAAGTAAACTTCACAAAAACAATAGATCTCAATTTTTTCATCAATAATATAAATTTAGAGCAATAGCGGAATTTTCATTATATTCCCATTGTTATATTGCTTTCGCTTTAAGCTTATTGACAGATCTTATGTACTTAAAAATAAAATAAATAATTTTAAATTTATAAACTGTCGTAAAAAATTTATTAAATTTTAGAAAACTTTCGAGTTTGTTTCGAACATCGTTGAATGAATTATCGATGTAAATATATATATATATACAGTATATCTATATATTTTGTCGATTGTTGTAACTGATGATAAATTATAAATTAAGTTAACATTATAAACTCCAAATCTCATGAAAATTGTCAAAATTAGACATCTAAATCATTAATAGGGTCTATAAATTTTTACTTTATGTTTTTTCCCTTACATCTCTTAAATCAGAAGAATGTTTTCTTTTTTTGTTTTTGTATGTTCTAACATTGATTTGGAAACTGGACAACATTCTCTTTTCAGCTAGAAATTCGAGCTGCAAGCAAAGGAGAACAAAGAAAACCCAGAGAGATTTTAACATCGTGGAAAAGGAATGCAGTAAATAAAAATCAAGGGAAAGAAGAAAGAATTCGAAAGAATTTAAAACAATTATTTTAACAAGAATACTGTTAAGTATATTTCACGCCTACAGTATATTCTAAATAACTTCATTTTTATGTTTATCACATATTTTTAAATAACTGTACATTTATGAAGATAATATAAGTTGGAAAAAATTTTATTATTATTATTATTAACTTATATATATTTATAAAACTGAAATTTTTTAAAGATATTTGTTAAACTCCACCATGATGCTACCATCTTAGTTTTAATAGAATATTTTCTATTCATATTTTTATTTTAATATTATATTTCTAAAGAATTCAGTGCATAAATAACTCTTTTATAACATTTTTTTTATTTTAATATATATAATTTTTTATTTATTTAGTGATTACTTTCATTCAAGATTCTCTAGATGAGCAGCATCGATGCGAAGTTCCACGACCTGATTAATCGGTAATTGGTCTATCTTCATTCCTTTAAAGATCTTCCTTTCTCATATTCTCGAATAAATCAGAAAATTCGTGAAAAGAAAGTTTTTGCTTTTGCAGTTTAAAATTTTAGTATTAAAAATTTATCAAAGAGCAAGCAAAAGAAATTTAAAAATGGCTTGTTTATACTTCACTGTCTCTGAAAGCATTGAAAGAATAATAATTAAAGTGACGTGAACGAACAAAGATTTCTTTATTCTTCTTCTTCAAAAAAAAAATCTCTTCGTAAATAATTTTAGATACTGTCATCATTAATTTCGCTTTTTATTAATTTCTCAGAAAAATAATTTATTTTAATCCTTTCTTTAATTCTTTAATAATACGAAGGAAAAAAATAATTTAATTCATCTTCCAAACTTAACCTTCATAAAAAGATTAATTATTTTTTTTCTCAAAGAGATTTTCGAGTGATGAAAAAAAAATGGCATCGAAAAATTATAAAATAATAAGTTACTTTGAGAATTTATATATAGTTTTTCCAAAAAAAAGGGGGATAAAGATGAAAATGGTTTGTTTCGATATTTCGTATTTTATCATGAGAGATGTTATGGGTCAAAGTGTTTGGTGGATAATAAAATATCTCTGATAAAAATCTCTTCTTCATTATTGTAACTGGTTTCATCAAGTTTGGCTATTTGTGGGAAAAGTCTGCAGTTCTGTCACTTGTGACAAAGTCAGGCAACATGTCGATCTCATCCATTGAAGTGTAACAACTGGGCGCACTGTTTCTCAGTGGTCGTAATCCCAAATGGATTTTCTTGTCTTTGTCTAGGCTACCGACTTCAATATCTTTCAATTCTTTCATAAGAAACTGAGGGTTAAATGGAATCATACTTTCTGGAACATTTCAATCCTCGCATTTTCTTCAACAAACTTCTTAACTGTTTGAAACTCGGCTTTGTTCGAGTTCTCGCTACATTAGATTGAATAATCTTATAACTAGAACTTTTGCTTTTCTTTATCTTGATGCTGTTGATCTTATTTATTAATTTTTCATCAATCATTCGAAGATTTAAAACTTTCTGCTATAAAGTTCCAACTTATTTTGCTATTTAGGTGCAAATTGTAATTTATTCATGGAGGAAATTTATAGTTATAACTGAATGCGGACGAAATAATACGGAGAAGATAATTTAAGAGTTATGTTATTTATCATAAAACCTGTTATTCCTTTCGTTAAACAAGTAAAGCTATTTTTCATTTTGCTTCGCTACAATAAGCATATTCATCAGAACCGCTGCAACCACAGAGAGATGCATCATTGTTTCATGAAACATTAGTGACGTGCCATGTAACATTCATACCACTAGTTGAGAATGGAAGATAAACGCTGATTGCAAGGCTACCTTTCCTCTTCTGCATATATCATAAAGAAATTTCTCCAAGACCATCCTGATAGATGCAATTATTCTCGTTTATTCATTTAATCAGCGTTACTCTTGATTCTAACAGTTATTCTAAACTTTAGCATTATTAAAATGAAGAAATATATCTTACAAAATCGATCTGACAAAATTAAATTATGCTATTTTTGAAATATATTTTTTTTTCCAAATATTCTCATCGTATATAAAGGCTTTCATGAAAAACATTCTTTCCAAACTTTTACTTAACCTTTGCCAGATTAATTGAATTTTTATATTGGTTCTTTATCAGTTAACAAGAGGCACTTAAGACATTTTGCAAAAATATATCCTTCAATTAGTATAATACTTAGAAAGCTTCAATATTGCTTACGCTATACTCGCAGAGTTACTGTTGTTTACGAAACAAGAAATCCAATTTGACTTTAATAAAATAAATAAAAAAATTATCAATATCATTATTTTCTTTTTAGATGATATAATGCATTATTAAGTTCAATATCTGGATAACATTTTAGAAAAAAAAAAAAATCATATCTAGACATTCATGTGTCTCCATGGAAATAATATTGATTAGATAATAATATTATTGCCAGCATGTTTCTCCCTACTGGAGCAAGCAATTAAACAGATGAAAGTAAGGAAAAAAGCTTTCTTCATAAGTGAATATTGCTTCTTCGAATATTACTATCGTATAATGATAAATTAAATAACATAATGGCGCATAATGATCTTAACACGTAAAGAAACATTAATTTCTCGTTGAAAGATTAATTATTTTGAATAATTACCATAGTTTTAATAAGCAACGAATCCAAAATTTCGATTGACAATATCAGAAAACAAGTCTGGAAAGTATAAATACCGTTTATCAGTAAGAATTTAAATAGTAGTAGTAGTAGTAATAGTAGTAGTTGCTTTATGACATTTCTCGCTCCAGAAAGGAAGTTTCATTAATTTTACTCATTGTTATCACCAGAACAAGAATGACAACGGTAATTTTAAGTAGCGTTCCAGGAGTATGACTAACGACAGCTATCACGTCGTCACTTCGACAACCTTTACTTCTACAGCAAGCAAGACTTTTGCGTTATTCATTAAAATATAGCGTGAGAGTAGAAATTAATTATTGGTTTAATACACAGAAGAGACATTTCGTATTTCGAAATATTCATTTGTAATAGATAAATTGCGTTCTGCACGTTAAAAAAAAAAGGCAAATAAATTACTTACACTTGATTATTATTACGAGTTAATAATTGTGTTGTGCGATTTAGAAGAGACGTATGAAGTTTTGAGAAGGGCATAAATTGCGATTATGTTTACAGGCAGGTGAATTAAACTTTATATATATATATATTTCTGTTTAATGTTTTAATTACTGCTCGCATAATAATAAAATTGTTTTAAGTTAACGTATGTCATAATTGCGGAAGGAATAAATGCTTAAATCATAAACTTATAATTGTAAAAATTGCGATTAAAAAAAAAGAACATTGTTATAAGTTTTTATAGGTTTTTATAAACAGTATAAAATTATAATATATACTCGAATATAAGTCGACCTATACGTTTGGGAATCTAGAAGTCAGTAAAATATATCCGTATATAAGTCGACCTTAGATTCGGTCTCAGCATGCAATAAACGTACCCGTGTATAAGTCTATATTATATAGAAAATTTGATTGATGACATAACTAAATCTTGTTTATATATTTTATAAAAAAATGTCATTTGTTACTTAAAGATGGGTACTTTAATAATGAATGATGAAGCAACTTTTTCAAGTTATTTATTATAAATTATTGACATAAATTTTGCTGGAAATATGGAAACATGATCGGAATATACATACATATATATATATATATGTAGAGAGAGATATTTTTTATTTTAAAAATTTGTTCAAAAATTTCTCGATTTATATTCGAATATATACGATAAATAATTTTTTTTTTAAATAATTTGCAGATTATAAAAAAAGAATTTTATTTTTAAAACTTAAAGAATTTGCTGAAGGGGAGGAAAGAGAAGAGATAGGTTTGGATGTAAAATTAACGCTGAGACAAGTCATAAAGTTTTTCTGCTGGCGATAAGAAGGCAACATAATACCTTCAGTCGATCGTAAAGTAAGTCGTTATTATCCAAAGTTATGACATCTTAGGTTGATCCACGGAAGAAATCTCCACATGTGATAAAATGATTGCATTCGATTGCACACACATATTCCCTTTATACTCATCACTTCAGATTTTTCAATTAATAAGTCATTTCAAATTGGATCGTTTATATTCAGCTTTGATATCACTTTCGTCAATATCCGTGTAACGTTTTATTTTCCCCAATTAATATCATCATTTAAATTTTCAGAACAGAAAACACCGACTTTTGATTAATAACTAAAAGGGGAAAAAATATGACGATAAATGGGTGATAGCGGCTAGCGTCTCTTATAAAACTAACAGAATTTATCACGTGATTTTTAAGCAGGTGATAAATTACCTGTCACGAGGAATTTATCGCCTGGTTACCTGATACCATTTGTTCAGTTTTCATCCTTCTTTCTTCGAGTTTGAACTGGAAACGGATATTCTAGATAATGCGTTTCATTAAGGTGCGATACATGACACTCGAATTCCAATGTTGATTACAACCTTAAGTAATATCGTTCTATCTTCTCTTTATTTCTATGTTTAATCTTGTTGATCTGAAATTCAAATAGAAAGAAAGTGCATATTGATTGCGAAGAGTTCATATTCTGACATTTAATGGCTGCATGAACTGCATGTTAATATATAATACTGGTAATCTTGAAGTTAAGGCGGTTAATGTCATGCTAATTTGTGGTTTTATTAATGTGTTTTTAATGCAACTGCTTCCTTTTATAGTAATAAAGTGCATTAATTATACGGTTTTCATAATAAATTTTGAACTTGTAAACAAAACTTCTTTATTTATTATTTGGTTATTTTTATACACCATTATGGCAGGACATATCTTTACATAACTTCTAGATAGCATAGCTCTATTTTTTATTCTACCTAGTAACTGTACGTATTTTTGCATGATTAACATGTATCTTTATGAACTGATCTATAAATCTAATTCTTGATAATCAAAACATATATTTTTATCAGGTCTATAGCTGTAATTTTATATATTTCTCATAAATTTTGGGAGAGATACGTTCACGAAGAACATTTTATAATTGCAAATGCATAAATCATTCAGTAAGCAACACTGAAGCAATAAAAATGATTGTTATAAATATTGCTCACTTCAAATTCCTTCTCATGGATACTCATTCACTCTATTTTTAAACATAAAATTAAAAGATATTAAAATTCTGTCTCGAAACCGGGCGATCGACTTAAGCAAGCTTTTATTCTTTAAACAATACTTATTTACTAGAGAATTAATATTAAGAACCGACTTAATTACCCCGCAGTTAGATACAATTCCGTTTAAAGTCGTAGGACATTATCGTTTCTATCACATGGAAGTTGACATGTTAAAATGGTAGAATAGATTGTTCATTTACATGAAGAGTACGTCGTAAATGTCTTTGTGACGTTACGACATTACGTGCTTTGAATAGTAATTTAACAGACAACGGTCCAACTTCAACAATTCTAAGAATTCAGAGGAAGCCATGCAATTGACAGCTACGTCATTAAGAATTCAAATGATATCAAGATAACGAATTTCATTTTTGCCATAATTCTTTTTACTTTGAAAATGTCAAGTTCATAACGATACTTTAACAATTTAGATACATTTTATGTAAATCGCCGCTTATAACTCGAAACATAATTAACTTGTAGATCGATAAAAACGCCACGATTTCTGCTATAAATGTAAACATATATATATGTGCAGTAATAAATTTATTTTTTTAAATATAAAATTGTAACTTAGTATATATTGTAAATGAATAAAAAAAATGATCAAATTATCGTCTCTTTAACAACATATGCAAATTTTCACATTTAAATATTTCGAGTGTATGCAAAAAATGTCTTTTACGCTATTACAGTATGCTAATTATTCTTTAGCTATTGGATAATAAAATTTTCTTATGTTCATCAATTATGCAAAACTGGAAAATTTGCTTTTATAACCACTTTATTCGCTTTTCTTACTTGTTTTAATAGTTTTCTATAAATTAATGCTGTTAGCATGTATTTTTTTTTTCTTTTTTAAGACAAGTTTCAGTAAAGACCAAAAATGCTTCCATAAGAATTTTTGTTTAAAATCTTAATTGTTAAAGAAAGATTTCAAAAAAATATATATATTTTTTTTCTGGTTGTGAACTTATGAAGAATAAACATCTCCATTTGAGTTTAAGATGGAGATCGATCTCGGAAAATGGCGTGATCCCGAACAGTAATGGCAATATAAGTAGAGTTTGTGTCGAATTGAAGAGGTGCGTTATATTGCTGGAAAAGATTTGTTGCTAGTTTCTTGTTAAGTTGTCACCGGTAAGTGCAATCCTTTTCCACTTGGACATCAGACACGACACCTTGTCCGTCGTTGTTGTCAATATAAGAATTCTCCAAGATATTCTCCATCTAATAGGCATTTAAGATGATCTAACGAAAAAATAGGAAACGGTAAAAATACAAAGAAACCATTTTGCGAAAAAGCATTAAGTGCGCGAATCGTATATTTTATCAATGGCAAGAAGTCTGTGTACTTCATGATGTCACAAAATTGTCTTCTTTTATTTGACTTTACTTTGATGCACTTTATTTTTCCGCTAGAAGTAAAGAATAAAGAAGAAAAAAAGAAAATATTCTTTTGAAACTTTTCAAGAAGGCATATATTTTTTTTTTCTATTTTTTTCCCATCCGAAATAAATTACTTTATAATTTTCTTTAATATTTACTAGAATTATATTTTTGAAAAATATATATTTATAAATTAAAACTAAATCAAATTATATTTTCCTTTCGATGAGATACTGAATTTTTCATTGAGATATGGACTTAAAAGCTTCTTTTGTACCAACAGAATATTTTTACATCTAATAAATTTAGTTTTATAGAATATAAAATTATATCCATAATAACGAAGAGAAAAAAAAAAGTAAATATTTGAGGATATAAAAATATATATTAAAGAAATTTTAACAAAATATTCCGAAGCCACACAAAATGGCTGTTTAAAAAAAATATATTCAAAGCTGTAAATGCGACTAAACTTTATTGTATAGATCTGAAGAAAATAAAAATAAAAATCAGGCTTTAAATGCAAATTAGGTTGAAAATTAAATATATAAAGTAAGCGTGAATGCAAATAATTTACGTTTACGATAAAATTTATTCATTTATAACGAGTTTTATATTAAATACTGTTACGAAATGCATACTTAATGCTGTAGTAAAGTAAGCATTTTATGTGTCGATGTTAAAGCAAATCGCACGTTCCAAAATATTCTTAAAGACTTCATTATGTCACAATGAAGTTAATGAACCGCACAGTACGAAAAGACCGAGTTCCACGTGAGATTTAAAATGTCAAACGATGGTAATTCTACATCAATGCATTCGAGTTTTAGCAATCAAGAAAGTTCTCTCTACCTCTTAAGATAAATTGGAAATTTTAAACTTTAATTCAAATCGATAATTTTCAATCGGTTAACAGAGTAACCGTACTTATAATCTTGATTGCAAACTCGCATAAATATATATAATATATATACATATACATATACATTAAACGATTTTTCATTAAAGTGATCGATGAACCAGCTTTTAATATTTATATTTTTTTGCTTTTCTACAGAAATTATTTGTAAAATAAGTAATTTTGTGAAATAATCTAAAATATGGATTTATTTTTGATATGCATATTTTTTATTTATTTATTTATTCGATAAAAAATACTTTATTCGATAAAAATACCCTCACATGGAAGTTTGCAAATATTCTTTAGTGTGTTCAGTAACAGAAATATTAATTAAGGAACAGTTTAAATTATAGTTTCAGCTTAAAAAATTTAAGGATTAATGCATTTTTATATATATAAAATTTTAATATTTTTAATAGATTATCGATATAAAACCAAAAAGAAACAAATGTATCTGATTAAAATTTTCTCTAACGAGCATTTTTAATGAACTGTTTGTTAGTTTTATATTCTTCAACTAATCAGAAGGTAAAAAAAAGTACTATTAGCGAATTAATCCCACCAGAAGTACTCATTTTAATCATCTCGAAGTTCTAGTAACTTAAGTAAGGATATGAAAAAAAAGGATCACTGTTAGAATAAAACATGCTGATCTCTACCATACGAGTAATGTTATCGCAAAGAATTATTCTTTAGAGAATTTCCAAATGGAAGGAATCTAATTCAATCCAATCAAAGGATGCCTGCAGTCAAAGTATTAAGTATAAACCCAAATTAATACCGTTTTAATTAATCTGAGAAATGGAAGAATTAGCAAAACTCATTTACGGAAATGCTACCTTTTGAGATACAATTGTTATGTTGACATAATTTTGAAAGTTGTAAACTAAACTCTTCTATAAATACACAAAGGAAGAAGTAATAAAATCAGGTAATTTTTGTCGATATTTTTCCCTGCATTGTATTGGATTTAAGTAAAGGGAATCCACCTTATAGAACACAACCTTCATCTGAATTTTTTCAGTTTTCTCTCAAGATATCCATATAATTCTACTTGGTTTGATTCTCATACAAAATTAATACTATATACACCGAGAAAATGTTTACAGGTTATTATTATGTTTTATGTTAAACCAGTTAAGAAAGTTATTTTAATCATTTATGTGTTGCTTTGTCTTGGTTACTTAATCAAGTTTTTATGACATCAGTTTATGTAGTATGAATAAAAATGAGAGATTTTCTTAGAAAACTGATCACTTTGCATATAAAAATATTTTGATATGTATACAATTTTTTGCTTTTATCATTTACTGACATTAGCCGAAACAATAGTCAAACAGAAGAAGATTTAATGCGGTAATAAATCATTAAAAAGTATCTCAAATTATTGTGTTACACTAATAGCATACAGATCTAATCATGTTCTTTTAATCCCATTTTTTGCAATTTTTAGCAGAAATCGTGTAGAAATTACTTTTTTTTTAAAGATAACTGTAGAAGCCTTCTGTAAGATATCGAATTTATAGTAATGACTTTGGAAATTAAAACTGGTGAGAATGTAAGTGCAAGCTATCTATCATTTAAGCGAGAAAAACCATAATGGATCATTGTTTCGGAAGATTTATTAAGTTATCTCTTTTCTACAATGAATAACAGGAACTAGCCAACTATTTTTCATTCAGCAGATGCTACTTACAACGAATGAATGAAGATGTTGGAGAAAGCATCAAAATTTCTTCTAACGCATACAACTATTGGGTTTGTTGAACCGTCGTATACATCATTCTCCCGTTATCTTATGACCGCTGCAAATTCCCGATGACATGTAACGAATAGTCGTGGTTTAACATCATGCATCAGGTGCAGTTGGGTATAATTCTTATTGATGCATGCACATTTCTCAAAAGATGGAGAAATTTTCTAAGAAACAATCAACTCTCGGATGATAAAACATCTTTTCTTGAATATTATTTTTATTTAATTTTTCATAGATATTATGTTCTTTGTCGAACCTCATATCTAGAAAGAGATAAATTGTAAAATTCCAACAATTGCCATAAATTTATTTCTGCACATTGTAATTTAACAAAACCTTTAATTTTCATTAAGTGATTAATGAACACTTTAAACATAATTTTCTAAATTAAAGTTTTGCAATAATTACATTTGCTTTGCACTTATTTTTCGGTTTATTTTATAATATTTTTGCATTACAGGTATGCATTTTTATATAGATTAAATATATTATTGAAGAAAGAATAAATTACAACAGAATTTCTTCTGCAAATTCAACAATTATATTGTGGAATTTGCAGAAAAATTGTGATACAACAATTATCATATTTAATGCACACAAAGCAGCATTAATTATCATAAATATATATATATATTTTTGAAGAAATTCGTTCGACATAAGCCCAAAGGGTATTTTTATTGTCGTTGTGAGGAAGAGTTTAATCATACGGAAAGAGGCAAGCACACGAGACGAATACAAAAAAAAGAATCATACATAAAACAACAACAGGGAAAATTTTCTAACCTATTTTCAACCTCAGATAGACCTAATTGAATATTTGAGAGTTTCTTGTAAAGATAAAAACGTGAAGTTAAAGTGTGGGTCTATCGACTACAAGTTGTCAGTAGGCATTTTTCTGTTTGTGTGTCATAGTGGCTTTCTTCTATCATTTGTCATCCGGTTTTCTCTACTACATTCCTTTAAACATAGATTTAAAAGCTGCAAGTGCTTAGATATCTTGACGTTCTGCCGCTTCTGTAAACAGTAACATTAGAAAAGGTATATAAATCATGCTGAATGGCATTTATTTCTCAGAAAGTGACATGTTATTTCTTTTTGTCTTCAACGACATTCCCACTACCTTATTTCCGTTCGGATCGTAAAAATCGTCGAAAAGAGAGTTAAAATCTACTAAAAATTTCAATACATACTATTTCACTTATTATTTATCACAACGTATACTTTAGCAAATTTTAGACGATATAAATTATCTAAAACAAAAAGTAAAATTGTCAACCAAACGAAAATTTTCCATATATATATATATGTATAAAAAAAAGTTAATTAAAAGATAATAACAGCACATATTTTCTTCGAAAGTTTAAGACGTTAACTGAATTAAGAAAATTAAATTTTTTTTTTTTTTGTATTTGATGTTCTTACTTTACACGAAAGTTTCGCTAAAAATTTAATATTCACAAATTTCGTGATATAACATTATTTAATCAAAACGAAATAACTTAATTAAGAAAATGTTATCAAAATTATTTTCTATGGATATTTCTTAACTGTATTATTAGCTATAATTTAATTTTTATTAATTTTTAAACAGTGAAACTTAAGGAATTTTGTATATCTACTCCTTGGCAAAAATATAATGAATTCTGAGATTTAAGAATAAACGGTTTTTAGTAGTCTCTACAATTTTGTTATTTATGAGCAACTAACACATAAAAATAAAAAAATAATTTAATTTATTAAACTATTTCTGCAACCTTTATTTCACACTTTCAATTCTTTATGCAAAAAATAATTTGCTGATCATTCCTGAACCGTATAGGAAGTGAGAAGGAATTTTTAGTAATTTAAAATACTTTGTTTAATTTTAGAACATTTTTCTTTTGACTTTATTGCGTAATTAAGTCTCCTTTAACATAAAATATAACTCAAAAGTTTTCGTGATGTTTCTGAAACATTTTATTTTTATTTTTGTTTATCTGGGCAACAGTATCCGATTTAAAAGGAAGAAGAAGGGGAAAAAAAAGGAAATAGGACTTTATCCATAAAATAAAATTAACAAGTATAAAAACCGCATATAAATATTTTATTCTGACAAGAAAAACTTCAATGTTTAGCCAGAAAATGTATAAAACATGTTATAAAAAAGATGTTTTGGACGAATAAACTTTCTTGTTCAATCACATCAAGATTTTCGATTTTTTAAAAACAATGAAAAAGTATATCCTGATTGAATATGCAAATCAAATGATAGGAACATGTCATGAATGCGACAAGAAATAAAAACAAGCAGAAAGAGCAAAAAAAACCACAAAAAAGTAAAGAAAAAAAAAAGATAAAATAAAGAAGGTTATATGAGTGCTGAATATATTAGTAAAGCAGAGGATAGTTTCAGTAGGTTTTTGCAGTGAATACGTACTATAAAAGTTTTAACACCGCAATAATCTGCATATAAAAGAGATTTCTTTATTGTGATAAGTAATGCGAAAAATCACATCGAAGATTTCTGAATCAATTCTTGAAATACTACATTTTCATTGAATTGGGAAGTAGTTTCGATCTGTTTATGTACTAGAAATCTATTTGCTATTCTAGATTTTCAGCAAATTTCAAAATATTCCATAAAAAATGATGCATAAAATATTCTTTACTGGAATGATATATATATATATATACGACTATAATTTATAACGCTAACTTTTGATCTGTAGAATAACGTATATAAAATAATTTTATTTTAATAAAATATCCAAAAATTTTTCTGATTTTTCTGAAGAAACTTAATTATTTTTCTTCCAGTTTATCGAATAAATTAATAAAAACTGGAAAAATATTTGCGCGTTATCCACCATCTAGTTCATAAAAATTGTTCTCCGTGTCAAAAATTGAATACTGTATGCAAAAACTAATTTTGTAAAGAAAGTAAAAATCGACTTATCAAATAATTAAAATCTTTAAAGATTAACAAGAAAAATTGAATTTTATCCATAAAATTTCGTTTAAAATAAATAAATAAATAAAATAATTACAGACGTAGTATAGAAATTCTTATCTCTTCATTCTGTTTTAACAGAGAAACAGAATTCTGTGCACTTGAGGAGAAAATTTTAGATACGTTTGAAAAATTGATTACAAACCCAACGTCTTAATAAGTAATGTCACTTTAAGCAAAGTTTATAATTATATATTTTAAAAATGAATTAAAATAGAAAATTTTCTTCAGTTAAATCTTGAGTATAATAATTATAGGTTGAAAGAAAGAGGGGTCTCTGAGTGGGAAGTAAATTGTTCACTGCAATTAAATTGTCTGGCATAGCAACGAAAGTATTTTAATCGCAGCTAATTTTCTTCTGAGAAATTCTATAAGGAACATTGAAAAAGGTTCAAATTACAGCAAAGTTTATGAATAAACTTTTTATAATGAACGAGAATCTATATACATATTATATATATATATATAATCTACATAATTTTATATAGAATAAATATATATATATAAATTCTAAACTTTAATATAAACGTAAATATATTGTACATATCGAAAAACTTTTTATTAAAAAAAGTATACGACGTTAAACTTCCAGATAGGAACTTTACAGATCTGAAACTCGAACTCCGATAGAAGTCATTAAGGATCAATAAAATCCAAGAATAGAAAAGATATAAATGAAAAAAAAACACACGGCTTAAACTTTGTTTCCTTTAACGCTTAAATGCGGAACGACGACAAAAATCCGTATAAATTCTTAAATACATTATAGGATTTAAAGTTTTCAATCACGTATTTTTCTTTTGTTTTGGAAATTATAAACAGTTGATATAAGTTCAACTACAGACAGCTTAATTACATAAAGTGAAGTATTGGCTAAGTGGACAAGCCAAGAATCAGTAATTTCAGCCTTTTATCTGCTACTGAACAAATCAATAGCTGAAGGTGTTGTTCATCCAATTGAATGCCTACATACTTCTCTTGTTAATAAAGGGAATAAAACTGTTTTGTAAAGTAAAAGATTTATCTTCAGGGCATTGTGTGCATTGAATATACAAAATAAAACTTTTGGCTTAATTACTTAAATGTTTTAAATACGGATAAATTGATGAAAGAAGATTAGCTTCGTTTTGAGTGATTTCGAATTAAATATTAATAAGTTTTATAATTTTGAAGCACAAAAATATGATTAATGAATATATAAATTGTTATTTATTGTAAACAAACTACAATATGAATGAGAAAGCGTCTGTTTTAGAGAAGCGATTCTCAAACTTTTTTGCACTAGGAGATCTTTTTAATGATGTAAAAGTTTATAGAACATCTATAAAATTTATCTCTCCTATGCAACTTCCATATATAGTTATATATATATAACAATAATTACACTGTTTATATATATATTTACCTACTTCTTTACTTAATAATACATACATAAAAACAGAAATCCACTTTTTGAAACATATTCATTATGGCTTTATCTATCGATGTTTATCGCATAGAATTTAAAATTTTGAAAAAATCTGTAAGCAAATAATTTATTAATTCATTTAATTTTAATCAAAAATAAGTTGATAAATAAATAAAAAAATAAAATGGTTGATAATTATAAACATTAGTTATCATAGTATTTTTTTCCGAAAAAAACAGATTTTCTATTTTAAGAAAATGTTGGAATTTCTTTATATTTCTGTAAAGCTCTTTAACGTCTGGAATAGAAGACAGTTGAAAATTTTTATCTTTTTGCATTGTCAACAAGAACGAAAAGAATCACACTTTTGCTTGGCATACTTGTGTGCTGCAACATTCCAAAAAATTAAACGATAGTTAATTTTAAATAAATAGATATTAAACAGGATGGAAGGCCATTACCCTTACCGTGTTGTAGGTGTTCCATAATTGTAAAGAGTGAGAAGATACTGTCTTACTAATAGGCGTATTTTTATTTTGTAATGTCTTGTTAACCAGAGTTAGAAGCATCACAGTAGGAGAAAGTATCATGCTGGGCAAAACGGAATATCGAGTAGTGATACGGTTCCTTCATCTTCCATTGAAGATGAAGGAATTTGAACAAACAATCCAGGAAGAGATGTCAGCTGTATATGGGAAGGAATGACAATTATATGAGACTGTAAAATGATGGAAAAGCGAACTCGAATGTGGTCGCACCAGTTTACAGGAGGAGCCAAGAGAAAGCCGTCCAGATAGGCCAACTTTTTTGTAATTTGGGACAGCAATGGTGTCGTATTGACAGTTTAAAGGATTGAAAATAAAAAGGGCAAACTGTAAGAAATTGCTATAAAAGATAAGGGACATTATCAAGGAGAAAAGACGTAATTTGCTATCAAAACGTCTGGCTGAGGCTGATAGCTGCAAATGAACATGGATATCATACTGCGGAAACAACCAGTTTTCTGCACAAAGAGGGCAACATAATCTCGCTCCATCCCATATATACCAGATTTCTTCCTGTTTCGAAACATGAAAAATAAATTTACCGGGAAGAAGTTTCTTCGTAAATGAAGAGGATATTACTGCCATGAAGATCTCGTTTGCCTCCAAATCTTTCGATTTGAAAAAGATGGGAATAAATAACTTCCACAGATTTGAAAGTGTATGGTCCTAGAAGGTGGATATATAGAGAGGGAAGAGTGGAAGATCCGAATTTCAGACCCATAGCAAAAAATTCATCTTTTATTAGGGTAAGAATTTCCAGGCATCATTTTGTACATTACCTTAAAAATAACAATTCTAGTAAAAATGATAAAACAAGTCTATCCAAAGGTAAAAATAGCAATTATGAATATAATTCTTCCAACGATTTGACAAAAGGATTTTATAAATTGAAGAATTATTTAAAAACAGCCAAAGTCAAAAAATATCAATTATTGTTTTTAATTTGCCTCAGTAGAAATTAATAATATCTTTAAACAGAAACACAGTTTTATAAAAACAACGTTCCTTAAAGTACAAAGTTATCAAAAATGAGCACAATTAGAAAAAAATAACGAAAACCCTAGATTTTGTTCATTATGCGAAAGTTAGTTATATTGATTTAATTATGCCGTCAAATCAAACATGGAATGTTTATGCGAGAGCAACTTTTAGAGCCAAACATAAGCTGACCATCACTATGATGGGTAAAAGGGGAGATTGAAAAATAAGAGTTCAGTGTAAACTTCAAGTATCATATCAAGTTTATCCGGAACCCCACAGGATAAACTTGATATGACAACATAGAAAATAGCAAATAAGAGGAATAACTGACTATATTTCATAAAAAAGAGAGAATAAAATATTTGATATCAACAGCAAAAAATTATTACCAATTAAATTAATGGATTTTTTTAATACTTATGATTTCAAAAAAACTTTAAGTATCATAGAGATTTCAAAAAAAATTTGTGTTTTATTTTTTATTTTCTAAATAATCAAGCCATTTACAATCATAAAGGAACCAGCTAATATGAGATTTATACATGATACAAAAATAACTGGTGGCATAGAATAATAATAAGAGTAACAAATAAACGGAGCAGAAATATAATATCCAATAGAAAACCAATATTAATTTAAAAAATTCTGATAATAAAATTGAAATTTTTAAAAATCCTAACAGAAATATTAGTGATATATATTTTCAAGTAAGGAAAATCACATATAGATAAACTAAACACACAAAGAGAAAAAGAAAGAACGAGGTAAAATTTAAGAAACAATAAAATAATAAAGTTATATCACAAAAATAGAAAATAAGATTTGAAGAAAAACTGAACAAAGGATAAGAATTAAAAATAAAAATGATATAACTAAAAAACTGAATTCGTAACACAACGTATATTAATAAATCAATACATGAAAACAATATGGGCCAGATATTCAGAATAACAAAAATAAATGTTGAATATTATAGCGAAAAGGATAATATTACCAAACAACAACGATTTTTGATAATGACAAAATAAAATCAATCTATTAAAAAGACATTTATAGATAAAAACTATAATTAATAAAGAAAGTATATTAATCATCATTCAACAATAAAAAACAAATATCAAGAAATATCACGAAATTCCTGCTGGAATGTCGTCCGGCGGAAAATCGTGCGTTCTCGTTCATGGAAACGGCATTCTTTCCCTTAACAGATAACAGGTATCGGTGTGGGATGGTGCAGCGT
>WUQG02403572.1:0-17193 GCA_011317285.2 Androctonus mauritanicus | reverse complement strand
CCTGTGGAAGGGCTTGTTTCGCCCCGCCACTTAGTATTCTAAGTGAATGGAAAGTGGCGTCATCTGTTGACAAAAAACAAAAAAAACTAGAATGGAAAGTGACGTCATCGTTGACCAAAAAAAAGTCCAGTCTGGCATTCATGACACTTCTGAAATCTACACAAAGTTTTGGCGCAGCTTGGCCTTTGAGGCCCTTGTGCCATAAAACCGCATACCTACCGACACTTCTGAAAGGAAATCTAAAATGCTTGAATATCTACCATTTTTAAATGGATAAAGTTATAGAATTAAAAAATGTGATTTCCATGTTATTAATAAGAGTGGAACAAGCATACAGTTTTAAAAAATTTGCTAATAATTTTATCAGTGAAAGAAAAAAATAGACGGTATAAGCCGCATTTTCTAACGAAAAACTAAGCTAAAAATATTTTGTTCACTAGATAAAATTAGTGACTAAGTGGTTAATTTAGGTATTGGAAATTTTTTGATTTTAACTTAAACGCAAAAAATGTTTATAATTATTATCCACAACAAAATTTTGATTGATCGACAAAATTTGATATTATCGATCCTTTTAAAATTTATTGAGAATAATTTCGAGCCTGTATTCTCTGCGAGAATTATTCATTTGTACAATAATGGAAATTTAAAAAATTGTCGAATTTATTTTGGAAAATTTTACTGCTATTTTTTTTTTTTTACTATTAAATGCAAATTATTTCGAAAGAAATTAGCCCAAAAACTTGTGTAGCTCTGAATTATTTGAGTTAAAATAAAATCAGATTTTTATATTCTTCTAGTCAGATGTAGAGCGCATAAGTGCAAAAGATTTCATACAATAATGAAAATTTTTAACACTTAAAGGGGTCAAAATTGAAAAAACAGAGGAAAACTAATTATACTATGTAGTTTAATGAATGGTATAATGTTATTTGTTCTAAAAAAATTTTTATTTCTATTTTATAAAGTGTTACACTGGTGGTTCCTATGTGTACCATTGCCTGGTTAGTGATATCAATACTTTAAAAAAACAGATAGTACTAAGACCAGTGTGAAAAGAAAATTCTAGAAAAATTCCAGGAGTTCCCCATACACAAGATGACGTTAGCGATTACGGTGATACAAATGTGTATCATAGCCTGTTAAAAGCAATTTTTTTTGGTGGTACATATTTATACCACTGCCTATTTAAGGATTAAAATAAATTATTGAGAAATATCAGCAAACACTAATGTACAGTATGTAAATTATTAAAATAAATATATTATGTAGTTTGAATGAAAAATTTTTGGTGGAATGGATATATTATTAGATAATCTAAAAAAATCTTTTATGACTGCTCTAACACAACGAAATCATCTTATAGTCCATTAAGATTTTTTTTTTTTGCTAATACTTGCATTTATGTACGAGTAGATTACCATACAAAAATATATTGGATATTCAACAGGTGATTTCGATTTTTCTGCCTAAAAATAATATTTATTGTAAAACTGATAGCATTCAGTCAAGAATTGTTTCATACTTTTTATTGGGATGAACTAGATCAATATATTAAAAATCTTTACAGTGTAGCAGTTTTCTTAAAAATTAAGTCTATATTGTACTCCTGAAAGTTTATTTGATCATAACACACTCGCATAATTATAATAAGTTGTCAGGAAATCGCGTTTCACACTTCGCGATAATTTTAACGCAAGAAATAAAACATTCTGTAAACAATACTATATTAAATTGGAAATACTGTATACAGGATGATTTCAAAAATTGTAGTACATGCCAAACACAATCGATTCGCCGAGGAAAAACTTCAAAAATGTAGAGAACAATTTTTTTTTTTTTAATTTGAGCTAATGTTAAACCTCCTTAAAATGTCATTAAATCAACTTCTAGTATAAGGAATAGGTAGTTAAACAAACGAAGATAGAAATATTACATATGAGAATTTATTTTATTTTTAAAATGTAATAACTTAATTTTATTAAATTTGCAAAAACAAAAAAAAAACATGATGATTAACAATATATTTTTGAAACTTTCTCTTTTAAAGTTAGTGTTCTAATGACCAACATCAATTCTACCTGGAACTCTTCAACGCGTTAAATTCTTCGACTTTCTTATTGAAAACACAGATTCGAAATTTGGGGATCCATGGAAAATTTATTCTGTGATTCTTAACCTGTCCCTTGATCCTTATCTTCTAGATTTTGACTTGACTCTTTTATATAATAGAGGCAGCGGCTAAGAGTGAGTGGAGGGGACATGCTGCCCCTGGACGGCATTTTTGGCATTAAAATTTTTTCTTGTAATTTTATATTTTTATTTATAAATAAATCAAATAAAATTATCTTTTCTTAACTTAATTTTCAAATTGTATCTAAATAGGTTTGATGTATATTATGGATTTTTCAAAGGAAGATTTCATCGAGCGGTTCGAACTGTAGCTACGCTACTGAGTAGATGGTCTGTGGCATGGATTGTGTTTGGCACTTGATTTAGCATCTCCACATAATAATCAATAAACTTGAAGTTGCGTCATCTGTTGGCAAAAGAATAATTTCAGCACGAATTTTCACTTTCGCAGAATCGTTTCTTGAAAATAAATTATAAAATGCACGAAATGTAATTAAAAAGACAAGCTAGTGATTCAAGACTAACATGTTCATTAGTTTGGTTAGTGCAAAATTACTGTTTCTATCAGTAATTTTGCACTCAAACTAATACATTATAACCGACCAGCCCTGCAATCATCTTTAACAAATGTTCATAATTTATGTGGAATATCTTGCTTTATTTTCCTCATAAATACATAACCTCTACTTTCTTATCTAAAAAACAGTAATAATATATTTAACGCACATTTATAATATCATCATTTTAAACTGATATTAATAAATATATTTTCTTTGTCAACAGATGACGCCACTTCCCACTCTATAGGAGTACTAACAACTTGTAAGTGGTGGGGCGAAACAAGTCCTTTCGCAGGTTGCTCACCCCTGCGGAGAGGTCAGCCGGATTGTGGAGGACGGGGATCGACGGCAGGGCCCAGATCCCATGATAAATATTTTCAAGGGATAGGACCCAAGACTCAAACACGGGTCCTCCAGAGTGGAAAGCTGAAATGTTTTCGCGTGGACAATCCGGCCGATTATTAATAAATATTTATTCATATATTTTTTGAGTAATCGAATAGCGCATGTCAGAAGTTGAAGGGAGTCATTCTGAACAGTTACTTTAAAAAGAATGAATTAAGATCCGGGAATCCAGATCCCGCTCATTGATCTTCGTTCTCTATAGTCCAACCAATTCTTCCACAAGAATGGGAAACTTGTAGCAGAAACTAAATTCGCATTGTCCTTCGAAAAGTAGGATAAAAATCAGTAATAGCTGTAAATGCTTTGGATGACTTGTAAAGAATCGGAAAATGATTTCTTACTGTGCGAAATTATGTAATATGAATAAATTTCTTTGAGATTTTCCGAAGATACATTCATTAAAAAAATTAATGAATCAGAAGATACATTCATTCGTACTTCTGATTCATTAAAAAAATATTATAATGAATCAGAAGTACGAATTGCATGTTATATGTTTAGTTATCTTCTTAAATTCCTGTTTTCAGAAAATTATTTCCTACAGATGTTTCATATTCAAATTTAACCGAGAAAAAGAAACATATCCTTTCATGAATCTTTTCTAACGTGAATAAGGACTCATGAATCCTTTCTAACAATATATTGCTTACAATGAAAGTCGAAGTTTTATAAAGTCAGTTTTATAAGGTCATATTGTTGTAAATCGGTAGGCCTATATGTTACAATGTTTTGAAACAGCTGTGACAGATTTTTATAAAATTCAGTAATGAAATTTAACCGATTTATCATATAATTTAATGATTACGTCTGTCTAATCCATATAGTTTAACTTCATCATTTATCATTTTAAATGGACAGTGTATAATAAAAATAGGCGCGTAGTACGTCCAGAATTTGTTGTTTAATCACGATATCTCAACACGTTAGCAAGAGTGAATATTCTCAACTAATGATGTATTATATTTTGGATAATAATATTTATTATATTCTATTTGTTTATAATGATTAATTATAATTAATTGTATTTTAGTATACAATGAAGAAGGATTTTGTCAAACGAGCATTATCCTTTGGCTTTTCCAAAATTGGATATTACATAGGGTGCCATCCTCAATTGTTTATAATCAGTTTCTTCTTGATAACTGTCGTTCTGGCAACAGGATTTTTCAAACTGTCTCTGGTGAATGATGTCGAATATCTTTTTAGTCCAATCAACGGAAGAAGCAAGATAGAAAGAAAATCTATAGAATCAATGTTTCCAGTGGATATATCTACTAATAATGATATGACCAGAACCAACAGATTTGGAAGAATGGGAACAATAATTGCAACCTCTAATGATAACGATTCTATGATGAACAATGCTTCAATAATGGATCTTGTCAAGTTAGATAGAATTATCCAAAACATTAGCATTTTTTGGAATGATAGCTTTTTTCGTTATCAAGATTTGTGTCCCAAGAATAAATACAATAAATGTCATAAAAACTTTGTTTTATATTTAAAAGAAAAAATGGAAGGAATTAAATATGGAAGAAAATTTCTCAGGTAATTTATAATATTATATTTTTAATATTTATAATATTTTTTTTTCCATTATCATGTAAATCTGTGGATTATATTTTTTACAATAATCCATTTTTATAATAAATTTCAGCCAATTTTATAACAGATATTGTGATTATTCCATAATTCAATAAGAAATAGAATTTTGGAATAATCGTAATATTTATTATCACGAGTATAAATGATATTGAATTAAATTGAATAAATATTATATTTGCTATTTAGCGGCATAAAATTTGGTCAAATTAAATTTTATGCTGTTTTGCTTAACCATTATTGAAAAAGGTAGAGGATGCGCTCAAATGTTTAACCTTTAGATCGTTATGTTTAACCCTGAGGAAGAAAATAATATAGAAAAGCATTAAGAAAGAGGAAAAGCATCCAGTCAGAAAAAGCATAATAGTCAAGCAACAGAAAAGAGAAAGTATTTTTAAATTGGGTCTTAGATATGAAATACATTCCTCCATTCACAATGTATTCATACTTTAATGTCAATATACTCCATCTTCTTTTGTTTTTATCCCACTTTTCAATCTGAGATTACTATACGACGATATTTCATATAATGACAGTTCATAAAGATATCAACTGTCAGGTAATCGATGAGATTCAATAGACCGGACCCAAACATCTGAAAATTCCTATACCAGACTAACTGATGTTGTGAGCCCAGAATTGAATTCAGTTATTCACGTAGTAAGCCTACGCTTTATTATGCAGGCATTCCGTGGATTGCAGTCTCAATCTGAGAGTCGAATGATATCTTTCATCTTACGGCCACTGTCGATATCGACGGATTGGCCACAAAGAAATACTTCAGTATTTCATCTAGAAGATTCGGATCTTGGATTCTAGATTCCACCTTTTGGATAATTTATACAGGGAATCATGATCAAGTTTTCAATCTTCGTCCTCTAAAATCCAGTCCATCCGTCTATTGATCTATCGGATGGCTGTGTGGTAATTTCGCTTATCATCTTGGAGGATTCGGGTTCAAATCCATGTCTCCCACATCTATATTTTCAGAAGGGGTCTGGACCCGGTCCGTTGAACCCCATTCTTCAATATTTTGATTGATTCAACATGGATATTGAATAGCTTCTGGTAGACTTTAAAATTGGTTGCCGGCAAATAATGCTTATTCCATGAACGATATAGTGGCTTAACCTGACTCACATAACTTAAACATTGATATGATATAAGTAGCCTATATCAGGGCTTAAATTCTCCATTATATTTAGTAAATTTCCAAACAAAATAAAGAAAAATAAAAAAGATTGGTTCACTTTTCATTTGTCCATTCCCTGTAAATTTTGCTGTTTTAAATTCTCAAAATAACTTTCCCTAAGCTAAAAAATATTAACGGAAATGAGATAAATTATATTTAGTTTGCAATCAAAATAATAAATTTCATTAACTCAGAAAAACGTTGAATATATTTCAATATATTTGGTTTGTCGGCTGGACGTAGTATGGAAGCATATTGTGCTTTTACTAGAATGATCAGGATTCAATTTCCGGGTCCTACATCTCCAGCCATTTTTCAGAGGATCCGAGACAGGCTCAATGAGCTCCATCCCTTACCTAACAATCGATCCAATACATGCGTGGACATCTGGTGATGGGTTCTGGATGGCTCACTATTTACTAATTTCCGATTGATAAAGGGCGTAAAATAACAAAGAAAAGATTAACAAGAAAAATTTTATGTTTAAAATTTTTTTCATTATTTTATGCTACCTAGAACTGTCGGAAAATTCTGTACTGTCATTGGACACCAAAAATTATAATGAAGTCAAACAGCAGGTGATGGATCGACGGGCTGAAATCTGATTTACTTAAAGATTGTTAATGTGTTGGATGTATACTTGATCCCGGATTATCATGTGCAATATGGATGCTTCAGCTTGCTGCCAGCTAGCCGATTGATTTGTAAATTCAATGTAGTAATTCATATTACTACTGATTTTTCATTTCTACAATAATACTTTTTAGTTAATAACACTTATAGTGAATAAAACTAAAAATGCGGATAACAATGTTTATTGTTGATGGGAGTAAAAGTATTTTTAAAGAATATATCGATAAAATATTAATGGCCAAATTTACGTGTCTTAATTTTATTGATTGTTTAAAGATAATCATAAATATATGCATATAACTGATTTTCTTTTCGTTAAGGTATCCATCTGAAAGAACTGCCTTGGATATAAAAATCAACGCTTTAAATTTAGGAGGAGTATTGACTAATAAATTAGGATATGTAGAAGATTTTAAAGCAGTTCGTCTTTTCTATTTCCTGGATTATAGTACAGAAGAAAAAAACATATTATCTTTAATGTGGGAAAAAGCATTTATAAACATCTTGTCAAATGTTAAATTTCGCAATATTCAGTTCTTTATATATACATCTCAGAGTCCTGATATCGAATCAAGTAGAAATTTGGAACTGTCTATTCACCTTATATTTATATTTATTCCATTTATGATACTCTTCGCAGTAATAACTTGTATGCAAGGGAACGCTGTTACTAGTAAACCATGGATAGGAATTGCTGCTTTCTTGAGTCCATTTTTAGCTACTATAGCTGCATTCGGATTGTTATTACATTGCAACATGGAATATGTGGATGTGAATTTATCGACTATATTCCTCTTGATATGTAAGTATATTCATTCTATACAATTTCTAAACTATTACATAAAGAATTTGATTTAATGAAATGTATTCTTGATAAAAACAATTTGAAGGATTTTACACAGTTTATCCATTTGTAGTCTATATATATGAAATATTTATTGAGAAATTTTTTAATCTCTTTTAAAGAAAGTATACAAAAATTATTATTATTATTTAAAATAATATTTCAGGAAAATAAATTCTATCTCTCTCAAACGAAGATGAACATAATATTTCTAGCAAATATTTTATTTCATGGAATTAATGTGGTTATTAGAGAGAATTTTTAAGAAATTTTGTTATGCTTAATTGTTTCAGCATAAAAGAAAAGAAGAGTAACACTGAGATTGTATAGATTCTAATCATCTTGCATATACATCAATAATTCCCAACTTTTTTTCGGCCATGCCACACCTAAGCATCTCAAAAATCTTGATGCCCGCGACATATGATTCTTTTATTCAAAAAACGAACTCCTATTCACGTAGAAGAAGTCTAAAAGCCATTAACTTGGTCTAAACAAGCTTCGAAAGAACATGGCATCCATGAAAGAGAAAAATAAAGTAACGAAAGTAGTATTGAGGAAGATATCACTAAGAAATTGTTAAAAAAAATAATATGAAGTGATATGTATTAAGGCCCTTTAATAATAATAACTGCTTATGTACACTAAATATTTTTTACTCTCTTATAAAATCACTAAACTTATCTTAATCAGAATGTACAACAATAATAATATTTCATGGAATTATTATTATTGCGGTCAGCTGGTGACAATGGAGAAGTAAGGAGTAAAGGGAGGAGTGGTGAGAGAGAAGTAAAGGTTTATTTAAACCTTTACTTCTCTCTCACCACTCCTCTCTATCAGCAGGCTTTTCCCCTCTGCATTGACTCTAGTTGACAGCCGTGTACGTTCTTATTTTAATTTTAAAAATATATATGTCACAATGTATATTTATATATTGTATATGAGACACCAAAATCACAAGAAATGCAAAAAATTCACTGTTAATTACTCATTCTGGAATTTTCTCCTTTAAAATCAAATTGCTCTCTTGTGGGGCATGCGCCCCAAATTGAAAATCAGAGATATACATGATTATTTTAAATATTATTTAATTATAATTATTTTAATGTCCCATAAGTGATCATTGCTGAGTCAATTAAACCAAATTATTAGAATTAAAAAATTCTACAAATTTATTAATTTCCTAAAAATTATTATATTTTAATGAAACTCTAAGAAGTAAGTTCTATAAATTATTTTTGCTCATAACTGTACATGAATTCTTATTTATATTCAAGATTACTTTTCGTCACTTAATTTGAAGCAAGAAACTATATGTAATAGCACTAACAAGCAAGAAATTGTCCAAATTGCAACCTATCTTTGTTTCGATAAGATATTAATTAATTTATAGATAAGATGCCGAATTTCATAGTCGATATTTTGGCAGCGGCCTTTATGTATTTCAAATCAATATCTGTGATATGATCAGCCGGAAAGGTTAAATGATCAGTTCAACGGCTTCGATCCTTCTCGAAAAATCTAGTGTTATCAGACCCGGAGTTTTCAAGAGGAATGCGAATCCAATTCAATGAACTCTATTCTTCATCTGAAGATCAATTCTGCCACTGGTGAGGATGCTTTCATGGATAATTATAGTTGCTTTAGTCTGTATTCATTAGTTGAAAAGCGACATAAAACAAAAGCAATTGACATCTATCACGGTTTTGAGCGGCTTGTCATAAGCTTTGGAATGGTTCATTTTTTTGAAATTATTATTTCTTCTTTGGTGTTTTGTGCTTTTTTCCTATTGAAAATTAGTAAATTCTAAAATATATTCCAGCTCACACTTCGGGCCACACAGACGCATGATGATGAAAGCTATCAAACTTTAATAAGTCAGATCCAATTCCTGAAAATATTAGGAGATAGTGGATGTGGGATTGAATATAGCCACAGAATCCACTATGTAGAAAATAAATGCTTCACTATGAGGTTATTTGACTGATTTAGAATGCTTCTGTAACTAATATCTTTCCAGTCTCAAACTAGCGGATCGCACGCAGCTCAATACGACCTTTATTGCGACCCCCATTGCATTATAGATTGTATTGAAATTCAATAAAATTGATTTTTTTTAATGTAAAGCTTTCACTTAAAACTACTATCCTTTATAAAATGCCTTTATAATTATGAACGTGAATTGAGGCGTTCGATTATTTTAAGGAAATTAAAGTGTAAAAAAGTAACATAAATCTTCAGACAATTTGCCATATAAAACTCTTTTTCCTCTTAGAGAACTAATTTTAAATACAACTAAAGATAATCAATGATGGTCTTTTGAAGAAAATAAGTTTGACAATACTGCTTTATAATAATATAAAATTAAGAGAGATGAGTAGTAAATATTTTTAATAAACGACATAAAATTTCCAAAATTTAATTAGAATAGTTTTCCATAATATTTTGTGAAGCGCTTCGCAAACTATATAAAAATTGGCTGAAAACAGAACAAAAATAATATTTTTCAAGTTTACTTCCGAAAATCACTTTTTCAATTCGTCTATTTTGTTTTTCTAATTCTTGCTCTGGACATATTAGTTTTCTATATTTAACTCGAAGAAAGATTTAGAGTAATGGGTCTCACGGATCAGTGGCGTAACACAATTGCGTTTCCACATTGAAGATACGACCGAATTCAGATCCTACATTTGAAATTTTATACGAAACAAGTTTGAATCCTGCCAGTCGATTCCCACAGTGGCTAATCCCTATACAGGTTGGGCATTTTGTGGACTTCAACTTCTAAATAGCCTCATAATTGATAATGGCGAAGTTGGAAAGTATCGAAAATATCCCAAGGCAAATAAAGCCCAATCTGTATTGTATTCCTATCTGATTTTATCTGATATTCCTCATGCAGATTTGATGTATTAAATCTCATTTAAATAAATGTAAGCATTAATTTAATTTTAAATTTCAGAAAAAAATGTTCTTTCAGAAAATTCATAATCGCATTGCTGTAATTTTCTTTAGTTCTAATAATTTCTAATAATAAAAATTTTGATGTTGATAATTTATTAATCTTCATATCTTATCTTTCTAAGGCATTGGTATAGATGATTCGTTTGTTTTATTGGCTTCATGGAGACGAACAAACAAGGAGGACAGTGTGGAAAAAAGAATGAGTGACACGTTTGCTGAAGCTGCAGTATCCATTACTATAACTTCATTGACAAATCTTTTATCGATTTTTTGGGGACTAATTTCTCCATTCCGAATCATTCGCATCGTCAGTGTTTATAGTTGTCTTTCTATATTATTCGATTATATTTACCAAATTTTCTTCTTTGGAGGATTAATGGCATTAGATGGATATAGAGAAAAATATAATCTGCACGCCATCTTTCTTTATTCTGTCCAGCCAAAACCATTAGGTAAGTAAATTATATAAATTTTAACTTAACATAGATTGTATATTCAACATATCATTTTGATTTTCATTTCAATTATTTTCAATGCATTATTTTAAGAATATTTATTTCTGTGTTAATAAAATGCGTTTTTGGAAGAATGCATTGGATTGTCATCAGCCATGATCAGAAATTGGTGTTAAAAAATATTACATTGGATGAACATTTTTACACATTTCTGTTTATCCATACTAATGTACAAATATGAAATATTTAATTCTTAAATGCTATATTTTTACACAAATCAAACAGAAATTTTTTCTGAAAATTGAAATTTTTTTATTACATGAAACAATTAAATAAAATTATAAAATTAAAAAAATCGAATAATTTTTTCACAAAATACTTGATGAATAATTTGAAATAAATGACAAATTGATTTTTAATATCCCATACAATAAAAAATTCAAAATATGGTAGGATATGGAAAGATAAGATAGGATAAATTCGATTTTCTTTTCTCCAGCATTGCATCGAATCGTTTAAACCAAATGATAAATTTTTATTAATTTAATAATTTGATATCATTTGGTTCAAAAAAATTCGATGCAAAGCGATGTTATCAAAATATTGAATATAACTTTGACATCATATTTTACTAATGGATGATACCACTTCCCAATCCATTAGCCATTAAACGGCATAGAGAATTCAGGTCCTGTAGCTTAATAGCAATCCAGCCATGCTGTTGTACTAAGGTTGTGGAATGTTTTAGTGATCACCAATGACTGCCTACATATCTCATGCAGACAAGAGTCATGTAGAGGATAGAATTTAACGAGATGAATATGGCCCCTTCCTGAAAAATCTCTGAAAATGTGGGACTCGGGAATTAATTCCGACCTTCCAAGGTAGAGACACATTAAGCTTCCACCGAGGCCATACAGCAATTCCCACGGATCCTTTACAATCCTGCTGGATTGTAAAGGATCCACATGAAGATAAGATACGATAAATTCGATCCACAGGAATCCACAGGATAAGATAGGATAAATTCGATCGACAGGAAGATAAAGTATGATAAATTCGTGGGATCCTAGTCTGATCTCCTGAGGAGGAGATCAGACTAAGATCCCATGAATAAATTTTCCAAGGGGATTGGACCGTGATTTGATTCTGAGTTTCCTGGTGGAAAGCTAAAGCGCTTCACGCAGGTAATCTAGACCAGTGGTCTCCAAAATTTTTTGACTATGTATTCCTAAGACAGAAAAAATAAATGGCCCGTACCCCTAATTGATTGAGCAGAAATCTATTTTAATTACTATTTTAAAGAGGAAATAATGCCTTATGTAATATCCAGAAAAGCTATTATTGCACATTATTTTTATTATAAACATATTTATTTTTCTTATTACAATTTAATGAGAACAATAGGTTTGCATTTGTTTAATAATTTCTGAAAATGCTGGTTTGATGTTATCTGACACTGCGATACGAAGGCATGGTTCCAAGTTTAATTTACTTCGATATTTATTTTTAATATCCATCATTGCAGAAAATGATACCTCACATAGGTAAGTAGAACCGAACGGTAGAAGTGTATCGGCTGCTGTATTTACTAAATCGGATACTCAGATTTCAGTCCCATCCAACAATAGTGAAGAGATTTTTGTTTAAATTCGTTTAGTAATGTTGTACTGTATCTTATATCAATTAATTGCTCTTGAAATGATATAGGCAAATGTCCAACTTTTAAATTTTCAGCAAATGTTTGTAAAATCTATTGAAATTCTTCTCCAGGAAGATCTGTGTACAGATTACAAAAATATATTTCCAAACTTCTTAAATGTGTAGATATTAGACTTTTTGTTTGTTCCACATTAACATTATTTTCATCAACGAAATCAGATAAGGATGGAAACATTTCTAAACATCCGTTTTCAAATTTCTCCCTCTACAGAATCATTTTCTTTCGAAATGTTATTATTTTCTCATTCATTGTTAAAATGTTACCTTTTCCTTGAAGTGACAAATTAATCATGTTTACTTTTTCAAAAATATCAGCTAGGTAGCATACTATTAATAGCCACTGATCGTCGCTAAAAAAATCTGCAAATTTCTTATTTTTGTCCAGTAGGAAAATGCGTAATTCATCTTTCAGTTCTACAACCCTTTTAAGCACTTTTCCTTGAGTAAACCAACGAACCTCCGTATGGTACAAAAGATTTTCGTAGATACTGTCCATCTTTTGACCTAATGCTGTAAATATTCTACCATTTAAAGGTCTCGTTTTTATAAAATTCATATATTGATAACATCTTACAGAATTTTGTGTATATCAGGCTCCATTTTTTTGATGCAATAGCTTGCCTATGGATAACACAGTGAATAAATTTCACATGCAGTGCTATTTCAGTTATCTTAGGTTTGAATCCTTTCTTTTTACCAGTTAAAGCAGCTGATCCATCGCTAGTTATACTTAAACAGTTTTCCTATAAAATATTGTTTTTAATAAAAAAATTATTTACTGTTGAGAAGATGTCTTCCCTGTATATACTTTTTTAAATGCCTCATAAAAAAGTAATTCGCATGCAATTCATTATTAAAACAATATCTAATAAATACGAATAACTGAGCCGTGTTGGCCACATCTTGCTTTCATCAAGCTGTATAGCGAATTTCACACAGTGAAATTCATCTGTTTTAATAGCCGCTCCTTTAAATTATCAGCAATGATTTCTCTACTTCTATCAATAGTATTTGCTGACAAGGGAACACATTTAAGTTTATTTTTATATTCTTTTCCAAGAATTATTTCCACCATTTTTATGACGGCAGGGAGTACCAGTGTTTCCCCAATAGTATGTGGCTTTTTTTCTTTAGCAATTAAGAATGCAACTTCAAGAGATGCTTTCAAATATTTATCTTTAATTTTAATGATTTTTGTTAAATTGCTGGTTTGAAAATTACTTGTCTTTAAACATCGTTCAAAAAATTGTTAAGGTTTGTGTTCATGTTCAAGATGTTTAGTTTTTAAGTATCTTACTAATAATGTTGGCTTGCATACTTCCATTAGATAGCATCTTATGACAAAATAAATATATAGAACGAAGTTCATTGTTGACTGAAGTCGATATAAAACCCCATTTCAAATAGGCTTCTTGATAATTTCGAACTTTCTTGGCTAAGTTTTTCTTAGATTTCAGACTAATGTTTTTTTTTTTTTTTTATTAGGAAACAGTCAAAGCTAAGGGGGGCCCCTTACCATTCAATAAGAATACAAAGGGGCCGTCAGACCAATGTTTGCATCACTTAATTTGATTGACAACGAGCTTGCATATCTAGAACTATCAATCTCATCTTTTTCTTGTTGTTGGCCTGATGTATTGATAGAAAGGCTATTAAAATTATCTTCAACTCGCAGTTTCTTCGTAGGAAAATTTTTTAACCATTTGTCCGTTGTGTGAGAGTTAATTTCATAAAATTTAAATATAAATAATTTATGTACTTATTATTGATACCTAATATCAAATACTTTTTCAAAATATAGATAATTTTGACAATATCAATTCACTATTTCTTGTATAAACGTAAAAAAGCAGCAAAAGCGTTAAAATTACATAGAAACAATTTAAACTAAAATACCAATAAACTTACAATCAAATAACGGTCAAATAACTAATACAATAGTGGCGTCATCTGTTGCAAAACAAAGAAACTTGGTAATTTTCTTTCTATAGTTCGGTTTTTGAACACTAGATTGCTCTACAAACAATATATAAAAATGCTTTTCGGCGTACCTACAAATATCGTCTCGCCTACCCCGTGGGGTACGCGTACCTCACTTTGGAGATCACTGATCTTATACGATTGACATCATATGTCGTCCAGAGAGAAGCGTGATTGAGCGATTGCTTACTGCTTTGACAACGTTTAATTCCCAGATCCATTCCAACCAGATATTTTTTAGGAGGGACAGACTCCGACTCATTGAACCGCATTCTTTATCTGATAGCCGACCCTTCAATGATTATGAGCTTAGTATCAATGAGCCATTCCGGGTACTAAGCAGTGGGATATTTCAGTGATCACTAAGGACATCTCATACAGACAGAGATCAGGTAGACGATGAGCTGGGTATAGTTTTTCCTCAAAAATCTCTGGAAGTATCAATAACAGGAATCATCTCGACTTTTCAAGGTGAGTCTGTAAAAGTTAGTGGAATGCCTAGCCGTTTAGTAACTTCTAGTAGGAGAAGCATAAAATAACGAGGAAAACAGAAGCTAATTTTAAAAAAAGAATTTGATTAGTATTATATGCTAACTCTGTAATAAATACAACAATTTTGTTTATTAATAAATCTTAAAATATTTTATTTTTCGTTTTAGAAACAAAAGTAGGAAGCGAAAGAAACACAAAGCAATCAAATGAAAATACGTTTGTAACATATATCGCTGAAAATCTGAGCAAACTTCTAGGCAAACGAATTGTTAAAATCATCATAATTTGTATGTTCACATGCAGTTTGATAGGAAGTACTATCAGTATGAATGAAATAAAACAAGGACTTCAATTCGTCGAAATTTTCCCATTTTCTTCATACGTTACAAAATTTATGAATGCTCATTATAAATACTTCACCGACTACTCTCATTATATACAAGTTGTCTTCAATCAAACTCTGGATTATTCTAATCCAGTTGTACAAAACGATATTCAAAACATTGTAAGAAATTTCGAACATCTTCCTTACGCAAAAAATTCTGCTAGCACACAATGTTGGCTAAGTGAATATCTGAGATACATTAAGAATCCCACAATAAATTACTTGATTAAGGACTTCAAAACAGACGATAGCAAAGGATTTTTGGATGGCTTTAAAGAAGTATTTCTGAAATATAAGTTGGGATCCAGATTTGAAAATGATATATTCTGGAATAAAGAACGAGACCAGATTTTGGCTTCCAGATGTTTCATTTCTTACGGTGATGTTAGAAATGCAAGCTCTGAAAAGTTTTTATTGGAAGAAGTACGACGTATAGCAGCTGAAAGCAAATATAAAGTTTTTGTTCATAATTTATGGTTTGTCATTTTTGATCAATATTTGAATATGCCTATTATTTGTTTACAATCCTTGAGTGCTGCAACTATAATGGTAACAATAGTATTCCTGGTAATAATGGTCGATCTGTCTTGTGTCATATTTGTGGCATTAAACATAATCTTCATTCAAATTCAAACTATAGGATACATGAATTGGTGGAATGTGAACTTGGACCAGATTTCCGTCTCGATATTGGTTATGAGTGTGGGACTTTGTGTAGATTACTCAACACATATAGCTTACGCTTACAAAAATTGCCGAGAAAAAGAACCCAACGAAAAAATAAAAGCATCCTTATATCTTGCAGGATATCCAGTGATGCAAGGATGTTTATCTACCATCATAGGAGTATCTGCTTTGAAACTTGGTCCTTCTTATTCCTTCGTTATATATTTTAAGATTGTATTTTTAATTATGTTATTCTCTGCCTTTAATGGTTTGCTTCTGTTACCAGTTTTACTCAGTACTGGCGATTCTCTGCATATTCTCTGTAAGAAGAAAAATGTAAAGTGAAATTACTATCAAATTGTTCTTAAAATTTTATAGCAAGGAAAATTATGTGTTATAGTTATCAGAAAAATATAAATTTTGATGTGTACAATTTTTTTCATGAGAAATAAAACAAATGATAAAAAACTTTCGAAATATTATCCGGATAATAAGAATAAATAGTCCTATGATCCAATTCAAACAGTTAAAGCATTAACAATATAATTTTTAATCTGTAAAATAACGAAAATAAACTATGGATATACTTTAATGCTAAAGAGGTAATAAAGTAAGATGTATTCTACAAAATGCATTTCTCTTAAATTTATTATTACAATATTAGTTTTATAAAAATTACATTTAGTGTTGTTTTATCACTACTTAATCTTATATTTAATTATTCTATTTTTTTACCTTCAGACTTTTCTTTTTTTAAAAATGCAAAATCTTCTTGTCCAACTCTTATTCATATCCATGAAAAATATAGTAAACATATTGTTTATATAAAAGCCTATATAACAGTATTCACTGAATAAATTTTTAAGAATCAGGTGCTAATAGAAATATTAAGTATAATACTAGAATCATCCTATAAATACGAAAAATAGAAGGAATTAATAGAAATGTCATTTTAAGTGCCGGCGTGGTAAAACTGTCGCTTACCATTTTGAAGGATCCAGATTCAGTTCCAAGTCCCACACCTTTAATATTTAGGAGGGAGTCCGGATCTGGTCTGTTGAACAGAAGCTTCAAACTTCAATACTGATCTCATCATGAGTAGTTGGCCAGCCTCTGAAAGCGCTAAAAGTAACTGTGGCCAGGTAAAGTAAAATTGC
>WUQG02403561.1:0-17195 GCA_011317285.2 Androctonus mauritanicus | reverse complement strand
GCATTCAATGTGAGAAGTCGAGCACCGTATCTGCCTCCATCGCTTCGCCATTGTGAATAACTTTGATTGGATTTCCTGACTGTTACTGGCACGCATGCGCATAGGTATAGTGGGCGGTGAAGAGAAATTGGGCTCCTCACACCTGTTAGTGGTGCGATGCCGGACACAATTTGATAGATAACCGATAAGATAGACAACTTTTGACGCTGTTAGACTTAAGTTTATCACGATTGCTTTAGGTATTTGCGTAGGCATTGCCTTTTGCTTGTTTACAAGATGGAAGATTCTTTTTTTCTCTTTGTTAGATGAACTGATTAACACGTGCTCTATCTTGTTCCAAGAGTAATTAATGTTGCTGTACAAGGTTTCCTCTTTGGGATATAATTCATAAGTCCATTACTTCTTTTTCTTTTTCACACACGAATTTGGGTTTCATCGTTTTATCTAAAGGAAAATTTGATCGTTTTTAACTGTTACATCTGATTAAAGAAGTAAAGGCGTAAAAAAGGCGTAAATAGAACCGTTTAAGTCGTAAAAGAATGATTATAAATCACCGGGTAGACAAAATTATTCCAGTTAATAATACCCATAACTGGATTTTATCCATTGAAGCACAAAGCTGAAAGGTCAAACGAGGACATTAGTAGTAAAAAGACTCCAAAAGTTACGATACCCTTCACTTAACAGCCGAACTAACAAAATATAGATAAGAAAAGGTACCATCGTAGGAGGTACCGAACAAATTTAATTGGTTACCGTTCACAAATCCGTGACATCCATCTCTCTAATACAATTATCACGGCTAGACTGGGTAGCAAAGAACCTTCTTCTGTACCCCAGAGAAGGCCACATGTGTGTAAGAAAAAAAAATGAGACAATGTCGAGAGAAAGCCATCTCGTAGAAAAAATAGATGCATGCACTCATGACAACTTCTATTACATGTTAGGCTGCCTATGTTGAATGAAGGTAACGGATGACAAAATTTCCATCTCCAAAATAAACCAAGCGTTACAGCACACGTAAGCTATTAGCATTGAATGTGAGGACTGCTTGGACCCTCCGTCATGGATATGTAGTCGCATTCATTCATTCACCTTATCAACAGGTCACTCTGCTAACTACAAAAAATCCCTTAATGAAAGTTGTATAGTAACATAGTCTTATTAATAATAAAGGAAAGCGTTGTTCCGTTTTTTGTTCGTTATTTAATCAAGATTAAATTGATTTTTTAACGTTAGCGATCCTTTTGATGTCTACGAAATTATTGAAACCATGCGAAACTTCTTTGGAGTAACTAAAATATTGCTTTACTTTTGAGAGGATGTAGTGCTAAAGAAACGATCCATAATAATGGCGATTACTTCAATTACTTTTTAATCAATTAGAGACCATACAAAAGAGAGAATTTTAAATATGTATAACAAAGTTTTATAAATGAGAATTTTCCTAACGCTTCAAGATGAAGAACATGATCCACACTCACAATGTGTTGCCTCTTTGGATCTTTTTTGTTTTTTTTTACGATTCCCATAAAAGATAGAATTAAATTCTTTTTGGTATGCAATGCAAAACTTTTAGTTGTCTTTTAATTACTGAAAAATATAATGAATAAATTTTAAATTATTCATTTTTTTCTATTTTGTTTTCTCTTTCTCTTCAGAATAAACCTAACAATTACTGTAAGGTATATACAGTATATATAAGGTAGTTTACTAAATCATATTCCGGCATGTAAATGATAAGTGAAGTAGAATTATGATTATACAGTAGTTTCTTTGTTTGAGTTAGCTTAAAATTCTACGATAGTTTAACCGAATTGTGTGGTTCTCAGACTAAATTGATGTTCTCTAGGGATGCCTTGACAAAGTCTAGTCACGTGACTGCATCAGTTGGCAGCTGGCAATTAGTTGGTGATGGAACGTTTGTACCATGACAACAAAGCAAATATAATTTGCCTATCACCGTTGCATCTGTATCTCTGTCTGTTGTTAAGCTGATTGGAACAAGTAAAATTTGCCACTCCATCTTACAAAATAATGCTTTGGTCGTCACACAACTTAACTGATTATGGATATGACAGTTAGATAGCAACATTTGCCCTCCTATACAATTAGGTGAAGAGAAACCAAACTTGATCATTCAGTATTCAAAAAGTGTAAGTTTGGAAATTCGAATAATGTGTCCAACGAAACTAAAATAATGTTCACGCCCTTGTTTACAGTTCAAACGATTTTAAAGTTTACGAATTTGATTTCATGCAGCGAAGTCTTCGGCTCGAAAAATCTTCGGCTCGAATAAAATCTTCAAACTTTTCAATAATTTACTAGATCGGTCTAAGGGCGAATGTTCATTCATTTATTCTTGCATTAGCTAAGATGTTTTTGTAGACGATTGTCAAAATGAAAACCCAGCGTGTAGTTGCTAGTCAATGGAACCGCCGTCTGTCGCCAGGAGGGAATTTCGATCCATCATTGGTAATTGTCTAAAACTAGAAGATCAATTGTGCACTAATGACTAACACCTGATCACTATTGCTTACGAAAATGCTGCATCTTCCTAAATATCTCTGCTACCTAGAATCTCTGACAGACTGGGCCTCATCCTTAAAAACTACATCTAAATTTTTAAAAGTATAAATTTAGGACGATTGTTAAATATGTAGAACACCGATAAAAACCACTTTATATACCTATAAAACGGCATTGTTATTTTAATAATTAACTTCACTCGTCGATAATAGTTAATCATGATTATGTCTCCAGAATCCGTGCGCTTCCGTATCACTTTTAATCCTAATTATAAAGAAACTAAAAATAAAATAAGAAAATAAATTAATCCTATAAACAAAACTAAATAAAAATTGAAGTAAATTATAGATTAGCACAAACCTGTAGAAGCAAAGTTTCTTGTTACTTTATAAGGCTCGTCTACATTCGATACAAGTCGTGACCGGATAATGAATAATGGGAGGGGATGTGAAAGCTTGATATTTAACCATGACTTAATAGCTTGGAGACAGGACCACAAGTTGTAAATAATGTTACGTACTTGAACATTGTCTTCTCATTGTCTTCACATCTCGAATGAACGTCATACATATATTGTTGTTTAGTGGGCTTTTAAATTATAACTCACAACTTAACAAGATAGGCCTACATGTTTTAAAACAAGAAAATTGCTTCGTTTTTTTATATATATATCGTAATTTATTATTAGTTGATAGAATTCAAATGTTAAATTTATCTAGAGATCTCTGTAATCAGGTTCAACAATTTTATATTTTTAATACTGGGAATTTATAGATGGAGAAAATAAATATTAATTACATGTAAAACGAATTAGAATTTGAGAAAATTATTGCACCATTTCCGCGTAAATTTTGTCTAGGTCTAGACTAAAGAGATAGTTATCGATCGTGAAACTATAGCGAGATGTTACGGAAGAATAAACCACGTTAAAAGTCTAAATTGGCTAAACATAAAGAGATTGAGATCCTCGAGTATCCTCTAAACTCGATTTTCCATGGTCGAAGAATTGTTTGCGGGAACCGCGTTGTGTTTAATAGCATTTTATATTGTTTAAAATGAAAATTTTTAAAAAATGATGTATTTCGATAATTTTTTAAACTGTATCATAAGCAAAGAAAGATTGAGAAAAAGAGGCCCGCACGTAAAGTGGCCTCAGGACAACCAACATGGGCTAACGAACTCTAATTTACGTGCGTGTATGCAACGCGTGTGGTTGTGGTGCATCGCCTCGGGGCTTGTTGCCCTCCATGAATCATGAAACATGCTGATTAACAATAGCTGTAGTTCTACCTGTGACTCTAATTAGAACGTAATTTATTAAATAACAGGAGTGTACTTATTTAATTTTCCACAGTATGCTTGTAGAAGAAACTACAATGTCTTCATGCAGTTTGGACACCCTGCTAAGACCTGACTTTCCACAGGTTAAGAAGGATTTACTGAGTCAAACTGTGATCCTACTGAGTATTTGCCTTGGGGTACGTTTTTGTGGTCTACCGCAAATTAAGGAAGGAAACGTAAAGTGCGCAAAATTTAATAATATTTTACATTAAACGCGATTAAAATTTAATGAAACTTTTAATTAAAATCAAGTTGATTATACATACTCAATTTTTTTTTTATTTTATCATTAAACCGTCTTATTCAATGTCATGTATTATAAAATATAAAATATTTTTCAATTAGATTCTAAGTCAATGATGTTTATTATCAAGTCTCATCTGGTCTAAATAAGTTAAGTTATGCAAAACGTAGAAGCATTTTAAACCCTTATTAGTTCTCAATCTTTGTTTGACTTGATAACAAATTTGATTATAAATTCAAATGTTTTTTATGCACAGAAAACAGATATCTGTAAGATTTGTAGATCATCCTACTGTAGAAGAATTGGGAATTCTTTTAGTGCGATCTACAGATTCTAACCTACGTAAAATTTTAATATTTTTAGTAGAAAAAAGGACATGAGAACTGCTATTCTAAGAACTATACCGATTTATAGTGATACCCTACATATTATGAGCTTCTTTTGTGTCATTTTTCTATTCATTTGTCTTCCCTTTTAAACGGGACCAAGGTCCGTTACCACAATATTGACACTAACTGCATAGTTGTGCAACTTTTGCACTTGTTTGCAATTATCCGGCTGATGTCCGTGACCTGCATCTACTTTGGAGCTAAAGCGATGCATGACTAGATAATCTAGCTGGCAGCAATTACCGACCCACTCGATCCCCTAATTCAAACTTATGGCCACTAGGTGATGTTATGTTCTGTTAATTATAGCAATCTCTTTCTTCCATTTAGCTTCTATTTAAATGCTAAGGTGTTTTAAAAAAATATTTATACTCCCTTTAAAATATCTCATTTTAATTTTAGATAAGAAAGACTCATTTAGGATATAAGTAGTGAGAGATAGGAACGTAGCTTAAGTCTACTTAAGTAAATAACTCTACAATTATTTAAACTATGCAATATCTCCGACGTAAAGTTGCATCATGTTCATCTACTGCTGTCAGAAATTTTGGATAACTGTTTCTAAATTTTGGATAACTGCCGACTTTCAGCGATTGATTTCTAAATATGATGAGTTTAATATAACGATAATATAAAGGAAAAAAAAGGAGAATGAAGATGTTTAATTGGTTCATTGTTTTAGGATTTTATCCCACTTTAAACAGAATAAAATTATTATATAGTATATAAATGGCACAATGGAAGAAAACCTATCAATCATTGATTAGCCATATCCGTGATACGGTCGACTGATGAAATTAATAATGGGGATAGATAGACTAAGACAAATTTCTTTATAAAATATAGAGAGATTAAGTCTAGATTCCCTAGGATAATGATGAAACAATTCTTGCTGAGTGAAAATATACGTAGTCTATAGTTTATGCGAGCAGAAAAAAAATAAATCAACCAATTAATTCAGCTATTATGAATTTATTTAACATTCATGAAAGGAAAATATCCTTAAACTAGCAATTTTTATAAGTTTGATCGTCCATTTATTTCTGGTTAGAAAAAATTAAGTTCTGTTTCCTGAGAGGCATGAGATATGATATTTTAGCATGAAAATAATAAATTTCTGGTGGAATTACTGAAAATTAATTTATATATACTGTATATATTGATTAAATGTTTAAATGGATAAGAATCTGTTTAGAATTAAATGAAGAACCTATAAAAAAATAATAATAGTAATAAATCATTCTGCGCGCATTACAAGCTATGCAATATAAAAATAATGAATTGGATCAATTTAATTTATGATAAATTAAAAAGGTAAACTATAAATTTATTAACTTAATTAAGGTTGAAAAAAATGCTTTATAAGTCGTTTAATCAGAACATTAATCCAAGTTGAAGCCATATACTTGTAAATTGAGTAATATTAGATCTGCACTGCTGTCGACGGGGATCAAAGATGAAGTCGTTCTATAATTAATTTTATTGGGCTATTAAAAGGATCCAAACTTAAAAAATCTACCATTACAACTAACTAATGATAAAAAAAGAAGCGACAGTCATCTAAGTGATTCTAAGAAGCGAGATATACTGTATGTGTACGGGAATCACAACACATTTGATTTTACGAATCTATTCTTAGTTATGGAACCAGTATTAATTTATTGAGCGAACGAAAGCATTGTTAGAAATGGAAATCCATTCTTAAGAGAGAAAAACATCTGATAGTTACAGTCACTATCGTTCTTTATAATATATACTTATGTATACAGTCTAATGATGTTATCATATAAATGTTAGTATGATAGATAAGCTAATCATTGAATGAAGGTTTATACTGATGATTAATGCTTTTGATCAAGACAAATTTATAGTCATGATTGAATATCGTGAAAGTATTTTATCATGCAGTGAAACTTTTTTTTTACATGTAGAGGAATTAAAGATTATAAATATCATACCAGAATTATCAACATTTCTATTATTATTATTTTTAAGTTAGATATACTAATATTCTCTTAGTTAATAATTCTTTAATAATTAACTTAATAATAACTTCTTAGTTAATAATTCTAATTCTATAATTACTTAGAAAATATTCAAATCTTATTAAACTTTCATAATATTATCTGTTTATATGGAAAAAAATTTCAAATATATATATAAAATTGTTCTTAATATATAGACTACGTGAATCTAACCAAATGTCTCATTAGTCTCTTTTACCTACGCTTATGTTCAGGTTAAAATTTCACTCATAATCTTGACCATTTTTCGTTTCGAATTCTATAAAAACCACTTAGTGCTGCAATTAGAGATTTAACTCTTGCCCCAAAAGACACTTTTGGGGCAAGAGTTAAATCTCTAAGTGCAGCACTAAGTGGTTTTTATAGAAACAACTCCCTGAGGTAACTTACTTGTCTTTCTCTTTCCACAGCGGCCATGTTCATGATGTTCTAATTGATATTCCACTACATAAGATTTGATTTCGGGAAGATCAAATTTTTGATGAATGTATGATTTATTATGTATTGTAATTTCTCCACTGCATTCACATTTACATTGATTATTTCATCTGCTTTCATTTTAACTCGATAATTTTCTTTGTGTCCAACTTGACAGCCAGCATTTTCACTATCCTTTGCTTCAACATTCGGCTTACTTTTCATTATTTTGTATTACTCTTTAGAAGCTGGTAGAGACGAGTTTCTTAAATTTAAGCATTGTCTCTCTCTCTCTCAGCTCAGCATTCTACATTTTTAAGATTTAATTTACCCTCTTCAAGTTTTGATCTCTGAAAGACTCATTAACAGTTTAAACATCTAGCCTTATGTTATCTTACTAATATCGACCATAATCTCAACTTTTAAACAAAATCTGAATATTAAATATTTCTACATCTCTCGTATTTATTCCCTAGTTTTCTTTATGCCTATTTTTATCATAAAGTATACGTTAGATAATCGTTTGAAAATGAATTCAAAATCTTTCTTTCTTATTTTAAGACTATTTTCCGCAAAAAAATGAGTTTTTTAATATAATATTAGTCGAATCGAATTTATTTTGCAGAAAATGGATTAATCGACTATTTCAGGGAATTTGATCTGGAATTTCGACTTATAATCCGTACAAAGATAGAAAATTAAAATAAATATAACTGCCAATTGGATTGTTAATTATTTTCCAGGCTTTCAGATCTTTTGAAGTAGAGAAACAATATAAATGCTGTATAGTTATTTTATGGCGAAAATAGTCATCTATTCATTTATTTGTACACTTAGAATATTTATTTTTTTAATAATTTTTCAATAATTACTATTAAGTCAAGATTTACTCCAATAATCTGTAGTTATGTAGAATATGTAGTTCAATATTTTATGTAGAATTGAATGCGATATCTATTTTTGATTAAATTTATAAAAATTATATCAGACATAAGAAATTAGTCAATCTAGTGCAATCAATATCAGTATCTCGAATTATTCAGATCAACTGATCTAATATATATTCCATAAAAAATTGATGGTTACTAAATCAAAGAATTCATTCATTATCAAAATATTCTTCAATTATAATAATTAATTTTCTATGAAAAATTGTGATCATCATATTTTTCAGTTAATTTAATTTTAAGATTATAAAATAATTTATAATTTTTGCATTGTTTAATATTTTATTTTAATGAAATATATTATTATTATATCTTTGTAAATTTAAATTTTCAGTTTATACTTTAACATTATACAGATGCCATTCCAAAACTAATGCTCTACAATTAAAAAAACATCATTATTTATTTATTTCATCATTGTTATCGATACATTTTATAAATGTAATCTTTAGGAACAAAATATTATTTTTCTATATATTCAATTTTTCATATCAATTTTTCTGTCAGTTTCGCAGTTGATAAAAAATTGAATATATAGAAAAACAACTGTTTGCAATATCTTCATATTGCAATATGAAGATATGCACTTGTTTCTATATTCACTATATATTACACTTGTTTCTATATATTCAATATTATTATTGAATATATAGAAACAAGTGTTTGCAATATTTTCGTAATCCTCAGCCCGTTTCGCTGTAACCACAAGAATTTCATCAATATCATATTTTTCTGCCATAAAAGCCGATTTTTTTTTTAAATTTATTGGAAAAGATGATACCGTCAACTAGGGTGGCTTTGCCCAAATTTTGTAAAAAGAGATCATCAGATTAAAGAAGTTGGCCAAACTGTTGCTAGAGGTATCCAGAGCATTTTATTAAACTTTCTAAGATGTGATGTTGGCTACATTGATGTTTTGGCTCCACAGGTATATTTTATCACTTCAAACGTGTTACTTTTTGATAACAACTCCAAGTGACTGAATTTGTTTGTGTTGAAACTTTTGTTTGTGCAGCGTTCTACAACTTTATGTAAGTCAAATTTTCTATTTCATCTTGTGAGGCATGTAATGAGGATTAGTGATGTTACTTTTTTTGTAAAAATAAATTTATGGAGGAGAAAAGTGATGGGAAATGTCGATCCACGATTTGTGAAAAAACTGGGGCCATTTTGCCCACTTATAATTAATTTGAAAATTAATAAAAAAACACTTATTACTTACTTAATAATATCTGATAATATTTAGTTTTTATTATTACTATAGCATTACCTCACTGTCATGGTTCGAGCATAGAAAGGAAAGCTGGGACACCGTTCCTATAGAAACTTCAAATGAAAAACATCACTTTGCTCTAGAAGACATCAGCAGAGGCATGTCAATACGTGAAGCAGCAGCGAAATATGACATTCCAACGATATGTTTTGGCAATAAAGTAAAAAGTCGACATTCCGGTAAAGTTGATGGACAATGCGCTCTCTCCCTAGAGGAGAATGCTACTTGAAGCTTTAGATATTAGAATAACCATACACGATTATCTAAACAAACTTGGAAGAACTATCTCCAAATTTAAAAACAATTTTCCTGGCTCTGATTGGTATTCATCCTTTATTAAGCGCCATAAGAGTGATCTGATAGTGAGAAGATGCCAAAATATTTTACTCTTCTATAATGGTCCTTGTAACACTCCAGAGGGGTGTTACAAGGACCATTCTATAATGTGATTTCCCAAAAAATGACTTTTTCTGCACTGCAATACAGAAGAATCGAGGATGGGCAAAGCTGCCCCTTTTGTAGAGGTTACTTTGCCCACCCAAATTTTAATTTTTTACGGACTGCGTAATATATGTAAATCAAATTTAAAATCACTAATGGCATCTACTACCCGTCGCACAAACGGGATAATTTGTTTCTTCTTGAAATTACATCTGGAGATACCAGTAATTTAAGTCTAAAGTTGAAAAATGGGCAAATATACCCCGGTTGACGGTAGTTTAGTGGTGCAAATCCAGGATTATAAGATGAATATGACAACACAATCCAATCCATTGAATTTCGTGATAGCCTTCTATGGTTGTAGCCTGATATGGCCTGGACATGAAAATGCCAACCATGCTCATTTGTGTTCGAACATAGTGCAAATTTGCGGAAACTTCGTTTTTGTCACGCATGACAAAATTAATGAAGTTCTTGCAGGTCCTGAGGTTTTTCGTGCGGGTATACAAGCACTTATTCCGAGATGGCGAAAAGCAGTAGGGAGTAACGACAGCTATGTAGAAAAATAGATTAATCATTCTGTTTTGAACACAATAACATATTATTGAGTACAACGTGTAACTGTAATAATAATCACACATTATTGAGTATACTATGTAACTGTAATATTTAATAGTTACATATTAAATTAAAAAAATAAAAATTAAATATTACAGTTATTCATTATACTATGTAATAATAAATTGACACAAAAAAGTATTTCTGAAGAATAAATTCATCATAAATAAATGTATCATAAAAATAATCATAAATAATTGATATTTTATAATAAAAATCAATTAATGAGTTGTAATAAATAGATCTATAAACAGAGATTTAAAACCAAAAAAAATAATATAAAAATTGATCGTAGGCAATCTGGCAGATTATGAAATCCATCTTTTCTGATATATAAATATCCATTAAAGTAAGTTGTCTTTTAGCTTTCAAATTTATCAGAAATGAGAAAATTAGGCAAAATTTTAAAATGTAGTAATTAATAGCATGTATTTATGGTTTTATACTGTAATTACTGTTATATTATTAATTATTATTTATAATTAGCAAATTTATGATCATTTAATGATAAATATCTAATATCTGCTAATAATTACAGCTAAGTAGATATCAGGGTAGATTTGTTAAGACAAGATACCCTTAAACAGGCCAGTGGTATAAATATGTACCATAAAAAAAAATTGCTTCTAACAGGCTATGAATCTCATTTATACCATTGTAGTCGTTAACGCCATCTAGTCTATTGTTTGAGGGAACTGAACGACTAAAAAAATAAATATGTCTAATTGGGAATACAATTTATCTATTAGTGAAACATTGAGACAACAATATAATGCGAAAAATATCAGAAAAATATAAAAAGTTTCGGAAAACCAATGCTCAATTGGGTATTCCAAATTCAGTTAGGTACGAAGATGTTGGAAAACATTTATCAGTTGAAAATTAGGAAGCAGAGGAAGATGCCGCTTTTGTTCAACAAAAATGGAACAAAAAAGGACTGTAATTGGTTGCAAAGCATGTCATGTTCCTTTGTGCATCACATCATGTTTTGAACAGTTTCATTGCAATTAAAATATCTCTAAAATATATGATTTTTTTTAAAGTATCGATATCACTAACCAGGCAGTGGTACACATGGGTACCACCCATGTAACACTTTATAGAATAGAAATAAAATTTTTTCATTATAAGCTTACTATGTAATAATAAATTGTTCTAAAAAATTGTACTATGAATCTAATTATACTATGTAGATTCTACATAGTACAATTACATTTTTTTAGTTTTCCCCTGTTTTTTCAATGTTGGCCCGTTTAAGAGTTAATTAAATTACGACATTCAGTTTCGTTCGATGTTAATTTTGATTAAGTTATTACGAATTATGCAAAGAACAAAATCATTTTAACCATATAAAATAGTTAAAATCAAAAAGATGATGTGGAATAAATAAATGAAATTTGCAATGTTAAAGACTAAAATATAGATAAAAGTTAGTGATCAAAGTTATACTCAAGAATTTATAGTTTAGAAAATGGTTATAGGGCTAGAAGAGAGAGAATATAGTCAAAATTTGAAAGGGATTGATGAAGAAAACATGACTGAAAGTAGACAAATTTGCAGCAGATTATTTGATGTAGTTCATCTCTGTGAAATATTTCTCTTACTCAATTACTTTTCTATAAAAATATTAGTTTCATTTATTCTAAAGTTGTGTTGTAGTGAAGTCAACAGTGACACTCGCTATTAAAGTAACGGCATCTCATAGAAGTATTTGGTTCTTCTATAAACATCACAAAAAAATCAAGAAAATTAATTTTTAATTCAATAAAGTGACAAGATTGGCTTTATATTTTTTTATTCACTTAACGAGAAATTGGTCTTAAAATATTGTAACCATGTTTTCGGTATATTTCTACTATATTTTAAATTAAAAAATAATCTGATTGATACAAAAATATATCGGATAAACCGTTTAAATATTATTTGATAAAATTATATTGTATATTAAATATATTTAAGAGTTACAATTGATTTTTTATGAATTACTTCACAAAGAAAAGAGGATATATGATTATCACTATATATTATGTAGACTACAGAAAAATACATTATCCAACAATTTTATATTTAAGTATAGTTACTATTCTATTTTTAAAAAAATCCATATCGAACTTGAATTATTTAACTCAATATCGTAATAATGAAACTCGATTTTATCTTCAATCTCAGATTTGATATTTATTTTTTGCCTGTACGTTACATCAAGTCAGTTCAAACGAGTTATTCTTTATTTTGCGAATGATGCCGACGACATTATTGTATATAATTAGATTACTGCTGTGATTTTTCTGTCTGGAAGTGCTATGTAATCTAAGATATGTGATCATAGAAACATCTCTTCCAATAATTAAAGATGAAGAATATTATGCAGGAAAATCGTATAGATCAGGAATTCTTAACCATTTGATGATTCCATAATGCCAATGGATTGTCCAATATGGTCCCATATCTCCTTAAGAAGGTTCTATCGTGTTCCATTCACGTTACTATCCAAATAAAAGTTAATACATTAAATAAAATAAATACCAATACTCAGAGATAGAGTTCCATACTCTCAGCATTTAGATCTCATATTCCCATTGGGGTATGGATATCCCCGGTTAAGAACTCCTAGTATAGATCTAACAGAATGAATATTTTAAATAATCTTATGAAAGGAAAAATGTGTATTTTTAGAGCTTTTTCATGTATAATGTTTATATATGATTACAAAGCAAATGAAAAATATGACGCAAATTAAATAATGAATTATTTTATAAAATAAAAATCGCGATTTGATCGATATATTTAATCGATTTATAACTAATATAATCATCGAATAAAATCTAAACCTACGTTTTAATTATCGATAGAAAAAATAACAATTCATTCTAATCTTGAAAATTCGATATTAAACTTTTTACCCCTTCTTTAATTAAATAAACGTTCATGTAGAAAATGAAACGGAATCACAAAACAATAGCCTAAAGAGTACTTTCGTCAATAATAACACTATGTATTAATTTTATTTATTTGTCATCAAATTTTTTTATATATTAATCCAAAAAAACAATAAAAATTTACTAGACTAATGAAGTTTGTTTTTCTAAGGCAGGAAATGAAGGGACACGTGTCTGTCCAACCGTTACTAGATGTTTCTGAAAGGAGAAAAAAAAAAGGAAAACACGATGTTTTTTGTAAACACGTCAACAGTAACCGATTCTAATTATTTAATTGGAAAATAGAAAATGAAGTTTATAAAACTTTTAATTTTCGTTCTTGTTAATTTTATTCATCCATGCGAGAAACTTATTTAATTGCAGTTCATACTTTCATTTTCTAATTTTTCTTTCTTTTCTTTGTTAAATCATATAAATTAAAAAAAAAAGAAGTTAAGTATATATATAAGTATATAATACGCTTATCAGTTTGAAGACAATAGGTTAACGCAGTGATGATAGACTGACGTACTCTGTCGTACAATAAAATATATTTTTTTTTTTATTTTTACTTTTTATTCTTCCAAAACAACAGATTTAAGCGGCGAAAATTATAAACTTTTTTTAAAAGAAACTTTCTCTAAAAGTACTTTTTAGAAGGAGATAATAATTGCTAATTAATACTTAAAAAAATCGATTCATTAACAATCTAAACTTTTCAGACAATCAGTGTTTAATTTTTTAATCTAAAAGTTTCCAATTTTGTAAGAATTTTTTTCGTTTTGAATATTTGTTTCCTTGTGACTTTCTTCCTTATATTCGAATAAAAAACTGTCAAAATATTGTTTATTTATTTTACTACAGTTTTTTATTGTTATTGTATACATATATATATATTTTTTTACTTTCCTCAATTAATTTTTTTATTTTTTCGGTTATCGCATTTCTGCTTTTTTTCTAAAAAGGAATTTTTTGGTAATCTATCTTTTCCTGTTTACTTTATCGATTCATTTATTTGCTTTCGAATTTCCTTGTTTTTAACAGTATTCTAATTTTCATCTTTTCGCATAATATACATCTCTTCTCTTTTCTTTTTTATTATTATTTTTAAACTGAAAGAGTTAAAAGTTTAGAATAAAAAAAAAAAAAGATTAAATATTTATAGAGGACAATCTTTCTTAAGCCAAAATTTATCTCTCGATTAAAATTTAATGTAAAGATATCTAATCAAAAAATTAACTTAATTAACGTTTATTATTAAAAACTATAAACTTAATTTATATTTATATAAATTTAATTTTTTTTAAAACCAAACTTTATCCTTTAATAATATATATTTTTTAATTTTCTTGAATTTGTAATTACCAAAATAAATAATCATATTTTAGAACGATAAAAAAAATTATCTTTTAATTCTTATTAATAATTTAATATTTTGACTAATACCAAAATAAATAATAAAAAAAAACTTTCCAAAATTTTGATTTAAACAATTATTAATATAAATCAAATTATATTTTTTAACACTTAATTAAAAACACAAAATATTACTTCTGGTTTTTCTTATCAATCAATCTAACAGTCTTGATTTTAACGATCGTATCTTTTATAATTTTTAATGTCAAATTTAATTGCTAGATTAATAACAAATATTTTCTTTCTTACTTTTATTTATTTATTTTTTGATTAAAAAAAAAAAAATACATTTTTAAAGCTTTAATCAGTTATTAATCCATTTTAAAGATAAAATTAATTTTTGTTTTCATGTTTAAACTAATATAATGCAGAAGAAAAATTAATTAAAATGTTTTATTGTTTAATAATTTTGGTGAAAAGTAACTTTACAAATTTTGAATTGTTAATTACACTTAATGAATTTTTTTAATAATTGGTATTAAAAAAATTCATTAAGTGTATTGTCTTCTAGAAGTATAAATTTAATATAGGCCTATATATATGCATTATTATAATGATAATTAAATCAAATTAACCAATTAATTCCACAAAAAGTTAAGCATGCGTTTTTAATATTATATTTTTATAAAACATAAACAAAAAAAAAATATTCAAAACCTTTGTTTTAATTTTTCGAATTATTTGAACATTTTTAAAAAAAATTAACAGATAATATTTTACAATTTAAATTTTTCGTATCAATTATAATAGGGAAATAAAATAAAAGTATTTTAATATTTATCTTTTTAATACTTTCTAAGCGCGCTTACAATAAATGTCCTGTTCCTTCTTTATTTATGTATAAAAAATAATATAATAAATCTGATTTATGCTGAAGATCTGTATATACTTCGGCATAAATAGGCCAATAAAAATGCTCTCTGCCTGTATGTTTTCCTATCTTTATAGGCATGAAATGACAGGTTTATGACCTTATAGGCATCGTGACTGCACTTTATGGCCATTATTATTGGGCATAAGTGTAGAACTATATCTTTGTCGAAAATATAGATTATTGCGATTTAATGTTTATTATGAAATAAAAATTTCATGTTTAAAACAAATTACGTCACCGTAATATAATTTAAATCTTTTTAAAACTTATAATTTTCGATATTTTAAAAATCGATTATGCATTTATTTTTTATGATAGATAAGAATTATCTTAGAAAAACTGTTTATTATTTTATGAGATTATTATAATTTTTTTTTTTTTTATAAAACTCACTTCGATATCTATAAACTAAAATAATGCTAGAAAATAACGCAACTATTTATGAATCCATTTGTTTATAAAAAAAAATTATTGTTAAAATTTATGTTTAAAAAAATGTAAACTACAGCATAATTACATGCATATCCCACATAGATGGAGAGATAAAGAAGAGATACGTAGGTTTATATAGATACATAGAGATTCATTCAAAAAAAAGTCATCAATGTCAAATGAATTATTAGGCCTTTAGACATAATAATTGTATTTAGTAAACTAATTAAAGTTTAAATGTGGAAATATCATTTAAAAAGTTAATTAAACTATTAGCCTTTTAATAAAGATTAAAATATTATCATCTGCTTATCATATCCACATTAATTGGCCTATAATGCACTTTCATTGGTTTAAATGCAATAAATCGTGCATAATTATCTGATTAATTTAGAATTAAAACATATAACGAGCCCAAATTTATTGCTTCTTCATACGATGCAGTTTAATGAACATATTATAGATTTTAGAGCATGCTAACATCTTTCTAGTTAAAGTTCTATGTAATTTTTCTTTTATAAATGATGCCGATTCTAAAGTTAAAAGTGATATAAGAATTTTTAAAGCATCAGTTATCCTTAAACTTTTATAGATGGAAACAGTTAGAGAGTTAGTGGCTGCAAATGCTAGAATTTTTATCTAATTGTAGAAATCTATTGAAAATAAATATGGAAAGTTTTATAAGAAGTAGGCCTGTATAAAACTTCAGAAGAAAGTACTGTTTTAATAGTTATTCTATAAACTTCAAATAATGATTTTAAAACTCAGAATTAATAAAATTAAAGTTGAAATTTAAACTTAATTCTTGACTATGTTTAAGATTTAAGCTTATATCTATAACATGATTATAGTTCTGTGAAATAGCAACGTCCCAGATGAAAGACGTCTAAAAGCATAAGGAATATAAAAGTAAAGTAAGATTTTAAATAATTTAAGATAGGAATTTAGAAGTTATTCTTAGTTTGTTTACCAAAGTTATCCTATATTAAAACATAACAGATAATAAAAGTTAAATTTAATCGTCTTTATTTTACTGATGCAGTAAATGCAATTAAACAATTATGAAGTTCTTTCGTGAGTATTTTTAGTTAGCAGAAAGTACGTTTCGAACGAACCAGAAAAGTTTATCGTCGAAACGATTTTGGTTGGAACAACTCATAAAAAGCCATTTACTATCTTTCTCCCGAGAATAATTCTTCATTTGCCATCATCATGTCTGTCAAATGTCAAGAAAAGGGAAGATGGCGAAGACAGCGCCTCCTATCCTGTTGCAACATGTCAAATTACACAATTAAGTTATTATCGAAGGTAGGAAAAAAAAAAGACTCCACG
>WUQG02403550.1:0-17195 GCA_011317285.2 Androctonus mauritanicus | reverse complement strand
ATTTGGTTGTGGGTCGAAAATAAATGGAATGATCGCTTGCAAGATATCCGTAAAATAAAAAATGGTAATTTAACATTGTTGTATATGGGCGTGAAATTAAAACATTCAATATAGAAAAATGTGATGATGAGAAATGCGAAAATGACACACCAAAATATTTGTCGATTGATTATAAACATTTTAACGCAAAAAAATTATTTGTGGGTACCTTGAAAGAAAATTATTAGCCAAAAACTAGTATTAGCAGACGAAAACCTTCATTTTACGTAGTACAAGAAAACACACGCTCCGGCGTGAATTCAAATTTTAAGATACTTTCAAAAACTTTAAAATAAAGTTTAAGTCTTTTACAGACTAAAAGAATTGTAGAGAGTAATTAAAAGATCCCTTGCAATAAATATATCTTGTTATTTTGGAAAAAAATAGTTTGAGTTTAGACCATAGAGATATTTTTTTTTTTTTAAACGCGCCATCGTCCAATACACAATGCACAAGCGTCGCAGTTCTCTATTTTGATCTCGCACTGAAACCAAAATTTTAAAAATCCAACAAAGTTGTTTTGTTGGTTTTACCCAAAGGGAGAAAACAAAGTATTGTTTTTAAACTAACAAAATATTTTGGTGCGTTAAAGAACCATATTAGAATATCAACAAACGTTTTTTGTTGAGATATAGAAATAATTTTTTTTTGCGATTACAAAAAAGAATTTTTAAAGTAGCAAATCTCAATGTTTATGTCTCAAATATGATTCGCTAGAAATAAAAAAAAAAATTTTTTTAAATGAAAAAAATTTTTTTTGAAAAACCAAAAAATGACATTTGTTAGAGCAACTTAAGAACTTGTTAAATCTTTAATAAAAAAATAATGAAGTAATAGAACGAAAATTTGTAAATTCTCAAAGATTTTTTTATAGCATTACTAAAAGTTGTTTGTTAATCATCAAATGTTTTTTGTTGAATTAAAGAGTAGTAATTGATGGTATCAGGAAAGTTGTGTTTATAAAGTTCCAAAATAATCTGAACAATTTTTCCAAAATGTTTTTGTATACTTATTATGCAGAACTCTTTATTATGCAAAACTACTTTTTTGTAACAATGGAATAATGTTTGTTGAACTTTTAATTTTACTTTGTCCAATCACACGAACTATAATCATAAGACTTTACAACATTACATTAAATTAATCAATTTTTTTGTTGGTACACTGTAAAAAAATTAATTGCCAAATTTGGCAAATTCCGAGAACATTTTCCGAAAATTCTGCCAAGTTCGGCAAAATTTGCCAAATTTAGCGATTTTTGCCAAATTTCGGAAACATTTTCCAAAAATTCGGCAAAATTTGCCAGATTTGGCAAAAAATGCCAAATTTTGCCGAATTTGACAAAATTTTTGGAAAATGTTTCCGAAATTTGACAAAATATGTCAAAATTTGGCAAACTCTGTCACATTTTGCAAAATTTGCCAAATTTGGCAGTTAATTTTTTTACAGTGTAAAAAAAACGGGTAAACAATTTTTTTTACATAATTTACCATAGTTTATATCATATTTTACAGTATACTGTCAATTTTGAGAACTAGTTAAAGCATAATTTGCACATAAATTCATTTCGTTTGAAGAAATTCGCTTTGACTAAGCTTTTTGGCGCAGAAACAAACAACAGGTTTGTACTTAATTTTATAAAAGTTATAAGTATTACTCCTAAAAATTTTATTTACAAATTACGTATCAATGATTAAAGCCGGCATGAAGTTATCAATTAAAATGGTTACAAAAAATGCGAAAGTTCATTTTAACTTTTTGAACTTTGCTAAAAATAGCAAGGAAGAAATTTGTTTGTTTGTTTTGCAAACTGCTCGACGTAATGGCAGTGAATTTAAAGAGAACAACTGATTTCGCAGTACATAACTTGACCTTTATCGTTACATGCTTTACACGCTCACTATACTGCACTCAAAGAGCTTTGTTAGCCAAAACATAAGTTTTTCCACAGCTCAATTCTTTTGCAACCAATGTTTCTGGGCGATATAACTTTTTGATATCATTCAAATACAAATATTCATCCGTCTTTGTTACTTTGTAAGCAAATATATTCTCGTCAAAGTTTTCCGTCTCTAATTTCCTATATATGATGTGAAAACATTTATCTTTGAAAATGATTATTTTAATGATTCCGAATAGTGGTTGTTCTCCGTACGGATGTGCAACTAGCACAAAAGATCCCACTTTATATTTCGTCCCGTTAATTGCTACCCAATCAGTTTCAGCCGAGTTTGTCAAAATCGAATCCGGTATTTGAGTGATTAATCGAGGATGATAGTCTTTTACATCAAATAAGATACATGGCCCCACATCTATGTTCTCATTTAGTCCTGGTGCGTCCGAGTTAAATCGAAAACATACATTCATCTGTTCCCGGAGAGCAATGGTGTACAATATATTTTTGCGGGACGTTGTAGTTTTAGCGATATTTTTTAGTTTTTGATGTTTGGCTTCACCACGAAGCGCACAAATCCATTTTAAAGGACCACTCATTATTATGCACATAGCGTAGTGAAGAAGGTGGTGAAATTTAGGTTTCAAAGTGTCACTGAATAATTTGATATAGAAAAGATGATGCTGTTTGACGAGGTTTGGAACGAGAGTGATCATTTCTGGTTGGAAAATAGAAGAATTGATCAAGTCATATAATTCTCGAATCGCTATGTAAAATTTCCAGACCTCATCATCTTTATCGACGAAGTCGCTGACAAAGAATGCAAATAATTTTACAAAAGTAACTGTTTCACTTGCCGACATCACTATTTTTTTTTTTTCAACATTCGTTAAAGTTATGGGTGGCGGGCGATTGCGAATTGAGAAAAAATTATAATTAAAACAATCCATTCTTTCGTTTAAGTCACTCACAGTAAACCATTTTTTAACTATTACCATATAATATAGAATATGCCCCATGTCATATTTGAAAACACCTTCCGTAACATCATGCATTATGTCCACGAAGTAGTTCAGATAGACATGAAAAAATCTGATTCTATTCCAGATGGAATGTTCTTTCACTCCAGTATTTGCAGCTCCTGCTGCCACGTCATCTTCATACTCTTCAACTTTCCGTAGTAAATCTTCCTTAAGCTCACAATCTTTACGGTTGTTGTCAATTGGTGATTTACAAAATCTGCAGTAAAATTTTGCATTGAAATCAGAAAATCCTAGTATGTCATTAACTCCTTTATTATCCCCCGTTATAAGACCAAGTGCGAAATATACTGTTTCCTTTATTCCATCGGTTTGAAACTCTAATCCGTTATCCTGCAAAAAGTTTATTTCATGGACTAACAATTTAAATGCTCTTTCATTATCATTCTTGTCGTTGGCATTGAAGAGGGAAACCAAAAATATGTTCTCCAATCTTGATCTATGTTCTTCTGGAAGAGTGGGAAAATAACAATATACAGCCCCTACTTTTTGTACATTTTTATGAGATCCAAGAGGGTTGTTTACTTCAAACTCGTCGAAGTAAATGTTAAAAGGTATCACTTTTTTATCACGAAAAAAATCATTGAAACGCTTTTTTTGCCAGTAAGCTCCATGAACAAAATTTGAATACACTTTGCAATTTTTTTCGTGTCTTTGGGTGTAATCTAAAACCGTAGTTAGCACCGATTTTATTGCAAAGAATTGACTAAAGGTTTTTCTTAAAGGAATAAACTGTCCCGTAAGTGGAGAAGGCACAAATTTCAAACTACTGTATCGTGACACTGGCTGGTCGCATTCTCCCATTACAAATGGTACAGGCTCGATGAAGTTTCGTTTTTTCAATTCCCGCAACCGCAATTGCTCTGTACAAAAATTTTCGAAGGGTTTTGTCAACTCGTCAAACACAACTAATGATTTGTTAATTATGTCTTCAGTAACTCCATAGCATCTCAAATTTCGTTTCAGTTCCTCTTTTACACGTTTTATTATTACTTCTAAAAAACTTTGCAAAAAAACCATGACCACTTGTATCAATGATCTTGCAACATTTTTTGCGTACAGAGTTGCGCAAAACTGAAATAATAGATCTGATATGACAGTGTACAAAAGGATCTTGAATTGTTGGTGGGTTGCAACTGTTTTTCCTGCATATGAATCCTTGGATCCAGTTGAACTGGTACTGCAATCTGAATTTTGAGGTATGCTGGGCCTTTTGACTTCTTGAGCTATTGGTGCATCTTCTTGGACAGAAAGTTTTCTTTTTCTGGGTATCGGAACCGGCTGATTAGTTAAAAAATCTTCTTTGTGGGCAATGTGAAAATGGCGAGTCAGGTTTTTCCACTGACTAAATGTTCGACTTGCTGTTTTGCAATCACCTTGTATGCACGTAAATTCCCCTATTGGGGAGTGTTTATTATCTAAATGGCGCTTGTAGTCTGCCGTAGTTGAAAATTTGGCTCCGCAATTACTCTCACCGCAAATAAACATATTTTCTTGGAATAATATAACGATCGATATAGAGGAATCTTGTCAGTAGATTTTGAATCTTCGTGTTACACAACCAAGCCTGAAAGAAATACAAACATCCTTAATTTGACAAAATATATACAACCGGTCTGTGCGTGAAATGAGCAAAAAAATATGGCGTAATGTTTTTGTTATTATAGATTCTTATAGGAAAAAATGCGGTGATTAAGAAAGGTCCTTATGGATGTTGGCCTAAACCTTGTGCGTTTTTTGTAATTAAATGTTTAATTGCAAAATTAGTGGTTTTTTCGTTGTAGAACAAGAACGCCTCAACCAATTGAGATGTGGTTGGGTTTGTTGCAAAGGTATTTTTAATCCGCGTTGATTGACACCAACCAAGTTTGGTTCCGATCGGCCGTTTTTTATTTATTCAAAAAACAATTTTTTGTTGCAAAAAAATTTTTTACTCCCCCTTCTTTACAGATGGAAAAAATTTTTTTGCATCAAAATGTAGCCTATTGACTACAGATGATATTTTTTTTTTCATCTTTACATTTGCAGTATTTTTTTTATTGTTAACAAAATTGACTTTATTTGTTTATTAGCTTACAACTACTACATCGTTCGTTCAAATTTGATGAAATTTGGTGGAGCTCCAGCTGAGATTTTGAACTATATGGAACATAAAAAATCATGCTCCAAAAATTTGTTGATTTTGTTTAATTAACACTTGTTTAAATTGTGCAGTTTAACAAATTGCAATTTCTCAGCCCCTATTCATCGCATTGAAACGTACTTGAATTCATTTTAAAGTACTTGATGAAAGGAAAATTTTAAGTCTAAGCTCAATTCAATCCAACAACCGGAACCGGAAATATCGGCCATTGAAGTTTGACATTCATGGGGACCTTTTTTAATCACCGCATTTTTTCCTATAAGAATCAATAATAACGAACACATTCCGCCATATTTATAAGAATTAATAAGAATGGATGTTATTTTAAGTATGACCGTACAGGTGTTTAATAATTGAATCATTATAAAAATTCCGTGGCTTTTCTAATGAATGAACTTACAGTTCAACAACTAAGCTTAGGTCAAAGTTTATGAAGTTTGTATAAAAATTTAATTTCTTAAATTTATCAAGTTCTTTGTAGGTCAAACTGAGTAAAAATAAATTTGTATGTAATTTTGATTTCGTTAAGATAAGTTTTGCCTGCTTGAATAAAGCTATTTTGATTTCCTTAGATCAAGCAAACTTGGATGCATCCACCATTTTTGGATAAAAAATCCGAGCTTAAGCCAACACGTCAGGATTTTTATTTTTGAAGAGCTCAAAAATCAAAAAAAAAAGCATTTTGGGGTTTTTTTTTAGTAAAAAGAGGCGCAAAAAATTGAAACAGCGAGTCAGAGAAACCCACAATATCCAATTCTACCGTTTTTGACAAGATGAACACATATTTGGTATCAAAGTTATTTTTACTCGTCTCGAAATCCAAGCTGGAAATTGAAGGATAAGAGATTTTTGGGACCAAATTTCGAGGGTTACGAATAAAACTCCAGATTCTGGCGTAAAATTTATCTTCCTTGGGGTAAGATTATTTTACCACTGGGGTCAAGATTTTACCCCATGGAGTAAGATTCTCTTCTTTTTTGTAGCGAGCGAGTTTCATTCGCTACCCTCGAAATGTGGTCCCAAAAACTTCTTATTATATGCTATTTCCAACTCAAATTTGAGACGTGTAAGAATAACTTTTATACCAAATTTGTGTTCATCACGTCAAAAACTGTTATAGAATTGGATACCGTGGGCTTCTCTGACTTGCTGTTTCAATGTTTTACAGCACTTTTTACTAAAAAAAAACCAAAATGCCTTTTTTCGATTTTCGAGCTCTTCAAAAATAAAAATCCTGAGGTGCTGACTTGGAAAGCACTTCAAATTCGCGTCATTTTTTTTTTATATCAAGCATAAAAAGGAAATGTAAATTGTTATGAGTCTTTTTTTTTATTCCATAGCTTGTTCGTATAATTGATTTCGTTCAATTTTCAAAAACTCTTTCTGTACGTCTTGAAAAAAAAGTTTTTACAGCAGAGATTTTGATTGAAAAACAAAATTATTCGAAAGGACATAAAAACGTTTTGATTTTTTGAGATTTGTGCGATTTTCAGTTTGAACTTGGCAAGATTAAAATTTGAAACAATTTTGACAAAAGGCAACACATGAAAACAGGTGGTTCGTACTTAACAGCGGAAAAATGTTTGTTTCGTTCTGGAGTTTTTTAAAAATTGCCTTTTATGTTGAAAAAATAAAGTGGCCTTTTTGAATAAAATTGCAGGTTAAATTTCTCGATGATTCTGATCCTGGAGATACATTTTTCGATAAACCGGTGGTCATGACCCCGAAATTCCATACTTCTTACGTAAACATACAACATAACCTAAACACTATTTCCTGAAAATGAACTAATTTGTACACATTTTTACTGACCTTTCAAGTAATTTTTATATCACTTTTTCCAATAAAATTTACTATAGTCTCGAAAAGTTTAAGATTTGTGCAAAAAACGACTTTAATGTGCAAAACATAAACAACGTTAAAATTTACGCAATGTTTCAATACAACGTCTATCAGTAACTTTGTTTCGTTCCTGTCACCGCTACGAGAGTCAGCGGTTATTTTTGAACCAAAAGAGGGGGGATTCGAAAACAGAACATTTTTAACGCCGTTTTAGCAATTTACCCTGAATTTTGAGTTGAGTTTGATAAGGTGATCGATGTTTCAAATTTTAAATAGTCTGAAATCTAATTCCAAGACAATATATTCAACAATTATTTTGATTACGATAATAGAAAGTCGTGAGGATTTCGGAGCATGCTTGATCACAAGGTGTGCTTGACGGTCTATCGTCGTTGTTTTCTCAGACAATTAATGCATTATCAAATCATTTGAGAATATGCTAGAAACAGCGTTTTCTAACAATAATACTTTGTTCTGGAAATTCTTTCGGAAACATTTTTTTAAAATTATTGTAATTTAATAATTACTTACCTATCTTTTTTTCCAACGATTTTCAATACTTTATAGATAAATAATGATACAATTTTTCTTCACGAGTGTTTGAATTCCGCGGGGCTGCGCGCGCATGCCGTAGCAGAACATTCAGGCTGATTGGTGCGTCGGCATGTGTTTGTGAGTGTAAAGGTTCCCGCCCACCGTGTGGTTCCCGCGCAAAGAAAAAAATTCTCGTGCAAAAAAATCAGAAAATTGATTTCCAATTGTTTACAGAGTGATGACTAAAAAAGTTATTATTGATATTCAAAAGTTATTGAACGGTAAGATTGCAGAAAACCAAACTGCTTTGAACAATCCATTTACAGAACCTGATTAATTATTTTTGTTGTTGTTGTTAGATTGTGATACATAAAAGAATGGCAGGAGAATTGGATGATCTCGACCCTCAGGTCGAAGGACTATTAAAAGAATGGCAATGTGAGGAGATGATCGAACAAATTAGAGGTAACATTTGAGTGAATTCAAGCAAACTAAATGATTTTATTTCTTTTTTGTACCTTAACTTTACTGAGAGAGATAGAAAAGAGGTTGAGTGATCGGACTGCTGTTTTTGGCTATGCACAATCAAAGATCAAAAATATCAAAAAAAAGTCTACGTAGAGAGTAAATCAACTTAAAAGTCGCATCTAGTTTTTGCTTTTTCTCCACAATCAATGGTCCGGTAATCATTTAAATCTTTTTTTTCCTATCTTAATGTGAAATTGTGAAATGAATTGAAAGAAAAAGTTTGCATCTTTTATCAGACGAAACAGAAAATTTCAGAAATAAAATTGGATCATTTTTATTTACACTGCAGCTCTTAATGTACATCTTGCTTCTGGCAGCAAAATTTCATTCCTTTGATCCAAACAAGATTATTCTGTATTTCATTTCTTCCCACAGCTATAGTTTAAGCTTTATCTCCACAACCGCTAGTCCAGTTACTCAAAGTTTTTGTTTGCCTTCGTCTCAATTAATAGATTTGTGATAAGATTCTGAAGAAAAAATTAGTGTTTCAATAAACAGAAAAAAAAGTTGCCAAAAAATACTCATCGGGCTAATTTATTTTAAGATAGTTCTTCACGTAAATCTTGCTTTAGGTAGCAAAATTTCAATCCTTTGAACCATAATAATCTAAAAATTACCGTACCAATCTGACCATACTAATCTAATCATACAAAAAATTTATTGATTTAACATGTTCACAAATTATAGAAGAGTTGTTAGAATACAGAAGTTAAAGTAATTATAGAAGTTTTGTGGAACCTATGGTCAATTTGGGGGATGAACTGTGAAATGGTTCCCAAAGCATGCAAAGTGACACTTCGTAGCCTCCAGGGACCATTTTCAGGAGACGAACTGTGAAATGGTCCCCAGAGCATGCGAAGTGACACTTCGTAGTCTCCAGGGACCATTTTCAGGGAACGAACTGTGAAATGGTCCCCAGAGCATGCGAAGTGACACTTCGCAGTCTCCAGGGACCATTTCACTCACAAAATCAAGGCCAAATCATGGTTTTCTAAAAAAAAAAAAAAAAAAGGTCCACACTTTTAACAAAAAAACCAAACAAAAATATTTTCTGCTTTTAGGGCAAATGTTTCCCCTCAAATTTCCTTTCAAAGTGCAGTTTTTTGATTCTGTGCCATGATAATCTGTTTGAATAATGTTGACAGTTTATATAAACACCCTGTTGATTGAGAAAGATGACTATAGATTTGTGCATTCAAATTTTTCATTTTTTTGTGTCATGATAGATTAAAATCTCTTTTACATTGCCTACAAACTCTCAACTAGGAAAAAACCTGAAAAAAGCATCCAAGTTTTTCATGATTCTGGACTCCAATTCTTTTTTATATCATTCATTGTAACCTGCCTCTTTTAATATTTCTAAAGAATCTCTATTACCTAGGAAACATCGACAAAGACGATGATTTGCATCCCAATTTTTCATGGCTTTAGATTTTCAAGTCAGGATAACTCGTTGAAATGACATGAACAATTCATAAAAATTTTCTTTTAGACAAGAGAGGCGTAAAAAATTTGAGTCTAGAAAATCTGTTATGAAGTGAACATTTTCAATTTTTGGTGGAATTTTTCAATGAAAAAAGTATATTTGAGTGGAATACTTCTTAATAAAATTTTTTACTTTTTAATGGGGTTTTCCACCTGAAATTTTTACAAAGTAGTTTTTAAATTTGGTGTCATGATAATTCGTTAAAATAACACTTATAGTTTGTACAAATTTTTATTATTTAATTTAACAAGAATAAGAAAAACAATGATTCACACTTAAAATTTTCAAGATTTTAGATTTTTCATTTTTCTATGTCATGATTCATGAAAACCTGCCTCTCTTCCTAAAACATCTCTATTAGCTTAGAAAAATGAGAAGAATTAAAAAAAACGATGATTTGCAGCCAAATTCTTTACAATTTCTAGTTTTTTAGCAATTTTTAAGTTCAATTCAAAATATCGCATTCTATTGCAGTTCTGAATAACATAATATGCCTAAACTTTCAGTAACATTTCATTTATAGATTACAAAAGGTGGAATAATAAAAATCTTCTCAAATTCAAGTAAAAAATTATGCATGAAATAAATATGAACAGTATATGATATCAAGTTTTTCCAATTTTTTTCACGTTACAGTTGTAATTATCGCTTTAATCATAATTATTTTGCTCCAAAAATTTGGGTGTGAAATTCCACAATGAACTAACAAATAATTGTATATTGTTTCAATCAAAAATTATATTTTGTACGAAAATTGAAATATTCACGACAATTTATGTTCAGGTCAAGGATTTTCTATGGCGGTGCTGAAAGCTCTTACACCAGAAATATCAAGGAGGTATTTCAACTCCGATGGCCAGTGGATCTTATTCAACGCAAAACTGGAAAATTGGAAAAAGGGTGATCAACCTCAGGCAGATAGCAATGAAGATGAGGAAGAAAATAACGAGCAAGAAGATCATATAATAAGCTGTGTTATTGTAAGTGAAATGAATCGAAATGTACACACTGTTTGATGTCAAATGACAATATTTATCACACCTTTGTGCTTTGTTCCATAACTCGAAAACTTTTCATTTTTTTTAAAAAAGTTCTTCATATACTTTTTACATTGTAGATGAAAATGTAACTGGTTTTTTTTTGAAACGCAAATTTTTGTACACAAATAAATTTTGTACTTTTATATTGAATTTTTTTTCAAAAAATCTAACATATGTGTAAAAAAATGGTCATTTTGGTTCACAGATTGTTAAAGAATATCTGAATTCTGATAAGGAAGGATCAATAATAATGAATCGGCTCTCAACCGACAGGGACGATGACTTCAAACTAGATAACGATTTGAGAAACATAATTGCCGATACTATAATATTAAATGAACTGCGTCCTAATTACGAGTCAGCAACGTAAGATCGACAACGAAATAATTTCTTTTTACAAATAATTTTAACGGGTTTTTTTTTATTACAGAATTAACGCGAAACGCTTTTGCCTTTTGACAAAAGCGATTATGAGAATTTTCACTAAAGAAAAACAGGTAAGTTTGAAAAGAGGCAAATTATTTTTATTGCTTAGGTAGATAAAGTGTTAATTAAAGATCAAAGATCTGACAGTGCAAAATGCTCGGGGCATTTGAAAATCAGATTTTTACACTTGGTTTGAACTTTTCAATGAAACCTATCCGACAGGGAAATTGAAACATTCTATCAAATATCAAATTTTACACCTCCTAGTAAGATTGACAATTTGTGAAATGATTACAACTTTATCATTGACTATTGCTTTCTTAAAACAGGTTGAATGGTTCATACCACCCAGAAAGGTGCTGGACACATCAGTGGCAGCGAAAGGGAAGTTTTATGACCGTTACCTCTATCAGCTCAGTCGTCTGAGAAAACAAAAAGTTCGAACTAGCCAACGTCAATCCGTCGTTACACCTATCACTGTTGAAAATGGTTTGCTTTTAAAAGATGTATTTAAACAGGTTTATTTAATAACTTTATTTTTAAAATGTTATGTTCTATTCATTGTGTTGTAGACGATGTCGCAAAAGCAAAAGCATGGCTGAAAGAGGGAAACATCGACGACTGGAATGAAGTAAAAGAAAATTGGAAACTAACATCCAGTTCGAGACTGGAAGCATTACAAAAGGGTGCAGACGAGCCTGCCCCTGCTGGCGGGAAAAAACGAAAAACTGCCATTGTCCGACCAAGATTGTGTACTGAAATGTCCTATTTTCAAGATTATAAAGTAATTTTGAGCCATCCAGCGGTTTTGGAGCTTGTAAGTTATAACTTCGAATAGCTTTCGACTGCATTTCTAGCAAATAAGTACAGGGAATATGTCTGGGAAAATTTTGGCATTCATTATAATTACATACAAATTTCAAAAATTTGTATCTCTCAGTTCTTTCTGAAAAAAATTTCAAGAAATCAACAAGTGCAAAGTTGTGATTTATAAACTGGTGAAAATTTTCAAAAACTTTGAATTCTCTCTCCTAAGGTGTAAATTTTTTTTTAATCAACCCTCCGTACAAACATATTCCACGTAGAAATATTTGTAATTTTTATTTTTCTTGGAAAAGCTTTTTGTGTGATGTAAAATAACGATGATATGATACTTTCTAGGTTCAGATCGATTTTGAACGCAATTATCCTGAAGCAGATGATTTTTTTAAAAAAAATTGGACTCTACTTCGTGAATTTATAAACGAAAAAAGTTATCTTTCTGAAAACAGTAAGTGGCATTCGTCAAAAGATTTATTGAAAAGCATCCATCTATAAATAACTCTTAGTGGCCCTTAATTTTCATTTTGCACAGTAAGAAAAGATTTCAACTGTTTACCCACACTGTCCAACATTTTAGAAAACTTTTTTTTACGTTAAAACACACTGCTATAAATCTATCCTATTAAAAAAAAGTATGTATTTATCCTCTATCAAAAAAAAAATATGTATTTTTATCGTTGTACAAACAATATTTGTTAAGTTTTTGCTGGATATTTTTTCGTAATGAACTTTTTTTCACAGCTACATTTACCACAATAATTCGTGACAACCCACTGAATTGAAACTTGGATGTAAACAGGAAATTTCTCTTAGGCGTCATCATCAATTTTTGTGAAATGTAATTTATAGATCTAAAAAGTCAGTTCCTGAGTTAAGAAAATCTCATAAAAATTAATGATGAGCCCCATCAAAAATTCCAGTTCAAACTGAGGTTTCGATTCAGGGGTAACCACGAACATTTTTGACCTACTCTAGTAGGTGTTGCTGTGAAAGAAAAGTGTTCTGTTTTTTGAGCGGACAAAACGTGAATTTCTACAGTTTTCCTAATATATCAAAACTAGAAACTATAAAATCTTGGAAGAAAAAAAGAATTAAAATCGAAATTGTTCATTTTTTTTCGTTATTTCAAATTTTAAAAACCATATTTTAGTAACTGCCGAGTAACACTTATTTTTGAATTATAGTCACAGACTTGGAAATATTGATAAATTTTGGTCGATTATTTGATGTGGCAATTCTGAATGGCACGTTCGATTCAACAACGAAAAAGAAAGCTCAGTGGCGGGCAAGCAGGATTGAGGTCCAGCAGGGATTTTTGCTGAGGGTAAAAGTGAGTGAACCCATCACTGCAAACCTTTCAAATAAAAGTTCAGAGTCACCATGACTTCGTGTTAATTGATCATTTTAATATATAAACTTCAACTTGATTTTTGGTTGACCAATAATAACTCGGCCAGACTGCTTAAAATTTTAATCGAATTAAAAAAATGAAGTTAAATTATGGAGTTCATCAAGAACTTGGCTCGATTTTGCTTGAATCAGAGCGATGATTAAATTGTAGTGATGCAACTTCATTCATCTATTCAAACCGGTCTTGTTGGATTGAATAATTCTACTGCATTTATTGCTTAAAGCTCAGTAAAAAAATTGGAGCCATCTTGCTAACTATTTTCAAAACCTTTCATGTCCTCTGTCATTTAAGCTTCATTTTAGAAAAAATACTTTTATAGTTACACTATTGTGGGTTATCCTTCATTTGTACTTTTTAATCAATTTCGGCGACTTTCACTTTTTTTATTTTTCATTTTTTAGAACCGTGATGACCTGATGCTAAAGATAAAAGCCATGAAAACAAAATTGAAGAAGGTTAAAAAAGATCTCCAGCCCATCGCGTGTGCGATCGTTCCTTTATCAAACAATGAACTTGACAGCGAAGGAGAGAAAGAAAACCTTGATGATGAAACACAACTTGATCAGATAGAAGAAGTTCAACCTGATCCCGAATTCTTTGTACTGCTTAACGGGCGCGAGTTGAAGACTGACAATGCTCTGGAAGCAGTAAAAATGAATTTGAAGATTTGCAGTGCATTTCATTTAAATTATCCATACCAAAGCAGTGTATTATGGACAACATTCCAACGACTTGCATTTGGAATTCAAACGGAGTGGGATGTAACATCCAAAACTGCCGAATTGCTCATAGAGGAATTTCAAGATTACAAAAAGAACTTGGAGAATGCTGAACTACGTATTTAAGACCTTGCTATAATAATACCGCTTCATTATTATTCTAGAATAAGTTTTTTCAATTATCGCTTTAAGAGGTAGTTGATTTTCTTGAAGAGAGCGTTAATAATATCATATGCCGTGGCTTAGCCGATCAGCGGCTTCGGACATGAAACTCTAGTCATTCTTTCTTTGGTATAATAAAAAGTTAAATGAAACTTTTGAATAATGGATTTAAAGTTTGAATTTTGAGGCAGGTGCGTAATCTCACTTTTTTATTCAAATACATCTTAGAAATGTCAAAGAAGCTAGTGTAAGTCGGTGCCCGACAGCGTCGTAAATTACGCTCGTTTTGCGCTTCCAAGATTTTTTTGAATAAAAACATAAAAACATTCCATAAAGCTTAAACTTTTAATTTGTCATCTCAAAGTTTTATTTAACCCTTTTTTATACATACAAAATTATGGCTAAAATTGGATGCTTTTGTGGACTCTAATGGGTCAAGTCACGGCACGTTACACTATCAGAGCTCTATTTCATATGATAGTTATGACTATTTATAATAAAATTATTATAGTTAAACATTTTTATTTTTTGAGCAAATATCTCAAATGTATGGAGTTAACAACGTCTTTTATGATAAACGATGATTAAGTACTATATGTGTGTGAAAAAAACCAATCATATAAAATAAGTTAGTTTTCATTTTGCTGTGTTATGTGGGATAATTTTAACAAACCCTGGCTTTTTATTCAATTTGGTTGTGATCATAGAACATTTTTTAGTAGTCAGACAGCTTTTTACTCGAATGTTAAAATAAAGTTCGTTTTAAAATCAATAACATAAAATAAGCGTTTACAAATCATAAGTTAGTTTGTATCGGAAAAGAAGTTGTGCCCTGAGTAAATTTACTTAAATCTAAAAATATATAATTATATAAAATCTTGTATTTTCGTTTTGCTGTGTACTGTAGGATAATTTCAACAAGCTCTGAATTTTTATTCAATTTGATTGCGATTACACAGGTTTTTTTAGTAGCCTGACTGCTGTTTACTTGAATGTGAAAACAAAGTTCGTTTTAAAATCAATAAAAAAATAAGCGATTACAAATCATAAATTAATTTGTATTGAAACCAAAATTGTTGCCACGAACAATTTTACTAAAAAATTATTTATGCTTTTTTATGATTGTCTGCTAGCTTAGTAGCCCGACTGCTGTTTACTTGAATGTAAGAACAACGTTCGTTTTAAAAACAATAAAAAAAAATAAGCGATTACAATTCATAAATTAATTTGTATTGAAACAAAAATGTGTGCCACGAATAATTTTACTAAAAACCTATTTATGCTTTTCTGAGTATGTTATGTTTATTTAAAATTGAATGTATATTTCACATTAAAATATGCTTATTTGGAACTACCAAAATAAAAACTACAAATTTACTTGTGTGTGAATATATTTATTACCATTCCTTTGAATACTCTGTAAAAAAGGCTAGCGAAAATTATTTCTCTTTTTTTTTTGAAACGTTGAGTGGCCGAGTAAGCCATCAAAGTCTGTGTGGCGAATATTGTCAAACTTGAAGTTGGTATGTTTTAACTTGTTTTTTACCACTAACAACGTCAGCTATTGTTTTAAAAAAAAACCGGAAAAGTTTTTACTCAATTTTTTCTTGTTGTAAGACAGAAGTGTCAAACAAAATATGTTCATACTCGTAGGTTCATGCCTCCTTGTTTTCAAACTGCCTAAAATTCGTGTGAAAATATTTCAAATAATAATAATTCTATAATTATTATTCAAATTCTTTTTTAAACAATTTATAGTTTAAGATTGGCGTCGGTTTATAATTAATCACTACTCATTTAGACAAAAACAAAATAATCAGAAAAATATTTTTGAATTTGCGCGCAATTACTACGCGAAGTTCCCTCATAGGTGGCGCATACATTTTTTGTGGGTATCTCTCGTAAGTTGCAAATATCAAGAACGAGCAGTTTATAAGGACGTGAAAAAGTTGATCTTCAGAGTTGCGATAACAGTTGCGTTAGCGTGCGTACATTCCGTTTGAATGTGGGATAGGATAGTTTGCGATATATAGGTTAATTAATGACGGGCGTGGGCATAATTATACATCTTAACAATATTATAAATTAATCATAATAAAAACATTTCAATTCCAGGTTCAATTAAGCATCAAATTTCTCCATTAAAACAAATAAACGTTTAAAATTTTTTTTCACTCAACAAAATAGTTTTGTTGGGTAGCAAAAATTAGTTTTGAAAGCTACTTAACTTGGTGTGTAATCATTTACAAGAAATATATATAAATTTTCAATGCCTACTCGAAACAACTGAAAAGGCTTTTCTGAAAATTTCCAAAAGTTACCTGTAAAAATAAGAATGATCACTATCAAATCCTTATCAATATATTTTGAAAATCTAATAACAACTTTTACTTACATTCCATCAAGTTTTTTAGCAATTTCCTAGATTTATTTTATAGTTTTTTTTAAAAAATTAGTGAAATTTTACAATTTTAATTTTTGGGAACTAAAAAAGATACGGTAGTGATTACAAATTTATTTATTCGGACAAAAAATTCTTTTTACTGATTTAAGTCAACTTGAATGGTAAAATTAAATAATCAACGATATTAGAGCATCAAAATAGCATTAGAGCATCAACAAAATCATTCAACTGATGCCACAATCAATGTTATTGCACCATTAAAAATCTTGCATTATTGCAAAAAAATAAGTTTTAAAATGTTCTCAATCAATATGGCAGAAGTTACAAATTAATTTGCAATTTTTCAAAAAACAACTATTGCTGTAACAGAGTTTGTTTATAGTAATAATGCGGTGATTTAGTAATATAAACAAAACATTTTTATCGGATTAAAAAAAAACATTCCAATGTTCTATCCATAGGTTTGTTGAAACTACAAAAAAATTTTCGGAAGTTTTATGAATTGATTTTCTTATCTCCATAGAAAATAACAAACTAACTTTGTAGTCTCCCTTTGGGTAAGACCAACAAAATGACTTTGTTGGATTTCTAAAATTTTGGTTTCAGTGGCGGCAGTGCTAAAACGTCCTTAAGATTCAAAAACGCGCCTAAAAAGATACTGCAGTCCTACAACTTTGTCTCAGTACGAAATTCGGAACAATCGAA
>WUQG02403539.1:0-17196 GCA_011317285.2 Androctonus mauritanicus | reverse complement strand
GTGTAGTTTATAGAGAGGGCACTACTGAACACACTCGTAAAATATTAGGTGTAAATGGCCAGCCAATCAAAAGAAATTAACTAAAAAATATTGTAATCTGTTATAAATTAGTATAATAAGTTAGTTTATCTGATGTGATGGGCAGTTGTGTGGTAAGATACCTGCTTTCAGTAATGGCAGCCTGAGTTCAAGTTGCGCTACTGTGCAAAACATTTTTTTGTTTCGATTAATTAATAACATTTATTGTTTTAATTTTTAATTAATTTAAACAAACGCATTACAATAAAATATAAATTATTCTACGACTAGAGAAAAGTACGACTAGACGACTAACTTTACGACTAGAGAAAAGTAATAGTGTGTTATTATATGTGAAATGGATATACAATGATATTAGAATAGAATAATTTATATTTTATTGTAATGTGTTTGTTTAAATTAATTAGAAAATTAAAACAATAAATGTTATTAATTAATCGAAACAAAAAAAATCTTTTGCGCAGTAGCGCGACTTGAACTCGGGCCACCATCGCCAAAAGTAGATATCTTACCACACAGCTGCACATCGCAACGGATAGACTAACTTATTATACTAATTTATAACAATTACAATATTTTTTGATTAATTTCTTTTGATTGGCTGGCCATCTACACCTAATATTTTACAAGTGTGTTCAGTAGTGTCCTCTCTACTAACTACACACGTTTCTTCACATCTGCATTTCCCAACTCGTGAGGTCTCCTTGTTAGTAACAAGCCAGACTAGAACTCAGACCCTTCAAAAAACTAAGATATGGACTCTGATTCGAATCTTGATCATCAAACATAGTAAGAGACTGCCTTACCACATGACTTATGTACTTATTCTTTAACTTTTAGTGTTGATCAATGTGACACACTAGAATTATATAACGTATGTTTCAACATATATATAGTTTAAATTATGTAGGATTTTGCAGAATGATCCACCTATATAATTCTGGAACTGCTGGATAGGTGTGTAAATGCTGCAGTAATGCAGATATCTACTTTTTCAATAATTAATTATAAATTCACTAAATATAGTTCAAGATTAATTTCCATTCCATTACATGAAATAATTCTTAATTTTTAAGAATAAAAAACTAAAAATTTTTTCAACCAAAAAATAGCTAATCAGATTATGTAACACGACAGACAAAAAACATTGTAAAATGTTAATCTATTGCAATGATCTAAATTTGACCCTGCTACATCCCAGTCAGTCAGCATTGTATTAATTAAAAATATATTTATCTTCAGTCCTAAATAAGATCATAAGAGGAACATCTTTTAGTTCATTGACGATGTATGACAAATTACTATCTGATATTGAGATTTAAAATCAAAGTTTTCACTTTTTCTTCAAATGTATATTTTATCAAAATTATAAATCTGTTACAAATAAGGATTCATTATAAATGAATTACTAGTAATTAAAATAATTTTACATGAATTATAATTTATTGATTTAAAAAAAAATCAGAATTATTTATATATTATGAAATTTTTCTTGGGGAAAGAGTAAAGTATTATCTAAAGCATCTGATAAAGAATTTAAAGAATATCAAGCCAATCATGTCAAGATTTTAGGATATCATAGACTATAATCATACTTTATCATGAACAGTATTCAAACAATTCCAAAAACCTGAAAATTATCATCATCAAATAATGCAATAAGATACAGTTGAGAACTAAGTTTAAAAATTAATCAATCATTAATTCTATAAATTTGATAAAAAAAAAGTCAAATACTATTTGATAAAAAACTGTTTTTTTGATTGATGAATTAATATATTTCTAAATGTGAATCAATCAATAAAAAAAATCACAAAATTTATTCATTAAATACTTTAAATCTCATGCTATTTTATTGTGAAACAAAACTTACTTTTTCATGCCATGCTAACAATATTCCACTGCTTCCTTCAATAGGATACTCAAAACCTCGATAAATGTATTTCATGAGTGTATCCATTAATGACGGATCAAGAATGTTAACAATTCCTTCAATATCACTAGTTCTAACAGATAATAAGACTTGTAAAACTCTGGAGAGAGCAGAATCCTTTAAAAATATATTTTAAATATAAAAATTGTAATGAAAAAATAATTATATTTTTGTAAATACAAATAAAGACCTACTCTGACAACAGTATCTTTTGATCCTAATGGAGCCATTCGAAGAACTTTTGTTAAAGCTTCAGCATGCCTTCCTGTATAAAAGTTAAGGGAAACTTTTTTCTTTATCTATTAAAAAGTTATAGCATTGTAAATATGCATATCCTGTTTTTTTATAATTATTTATAGTTTAACATTGCTTTTTCACATTATCAACGTTGCTAAAAATTTATTAATTGTATCATTTTTCTCTCTATTTAAAGAAAAATAATCTAATACTAATAAATGAAAATTATAAAATTTAAAATATTTTTCAGTGTATATATATTTCCATGAATAAGATGGCAACATAAATACAATGACATTTTACAATGTTCACCTATTTATTATATTATAGCTAACTTACATTTAACAAAACATAAACAATTGCAAAAATAATTGTATTAAAGAAAAATTATTAAAAAAAACAAATAATATTAATAGATATAGTACAAACTGAATTAAAATTTTAGCTTTTTCCTATATAAACAGATTCCAAAATTTAATTTCTATTTTATTTTGTAATAAATTTGGATGTAGTTTATATTGATTCCTAATTCATTATAATATATTTCTATAATATCTTTATCTGTCTTTAAATTTAAGATGCAATGAAAAAAAATCTCTCATATAACTTCCTCTAAGTTTTTAAAGCAAGCTGTATTAAAATTTTTTTTTATTAGAATATTTTAAAATATTACAATTTCTTTTCATATTTCCAAGTAAATTGTCATCATAATCATGTAAAAATTAATAAAGAATAAATTATAAGAACAATTTTGTTTTAAAAATTGTATTGATATAAAATTTCAAGCAAATATGGATGCTTCTCATTTAAAAAAATACTCAGTTTCAATATAATTAGAATTAAATAATTCTAATTATGAATTATGAACATGTAATAATTATTAGTTAATAAATGAATAAATAATTATTTTCATATATAAAACAATACAATACACCCAGTTCTGATTTTATACAAATTTTTTTTATACAATTTAATACAAATTAGGAAAAAAATTCCATTCACTTTTTACATGATTTGTTTTGATTTAACATGATCAACCCAAATTCTAAGAAAATTTTTTTTCATATTACAGTGAATGCAGTGCTTGCTTTGCATTATTCACCTTCGTGTTATTTTTTATTCCAATCAGAAAAGAAATTTCTGAGGAAACAAATTCTTTATTGAAGTTATATATACAATTAGGAGAATTCCCTAATTATATATATAACTTCAATAACCATAAACTCTAATTAATTCACTATTTAATTAAAAACAACAGTATCTTTTTATTTAATTCATTTATGGCAAAAAATAAGTTTTCTATTCAAAATAAATGTGAAATACACAATAAACAATTTTTGAATTCATCAATAATAAAAGCTGATTGTGGCTCTCCAATATTTGAGGTTCTTTCATGTGGTTTGTAGTTACATGAAGTTTTGCCACTCCTAATGATCATCCACTTTTGTCACCAATTAAAACACATTTAGAATTATATTATTTCTATATCAGCATGAAATTAATATATAGACCTGCATAGTTACAATTGATACATTGCATTCTATATCAACCTAGAAAACTCATCTCTTTGCTGTTCATTGAACATATCAGAAATTTTTAGTAATTCATAAATGTTTAAATTTTTGGCTTTTTACAAGTTCAAATTCTCATGATTATCACTACTAGCTAAATTTTGCATTCATACTCCTATCATTGTCAATTTACTAAAGTTTTCATTTTTCTCTTAAATTGTTTTTAACTTTTCATTTTAAATGTCTTATTGAGAATGAACATGCCAGTAAGAAAAAACTTTTATAAAATTGTGTATGAAACAAAAAAAAGTGATTCGATAATAAGAACAATGAAAATAGTAAAAGAAACAAATCAAATAGAAATAGTAGCATCCCAGTATCACCACAAATAAAAAAGAGAGATCTGTCAAAATCCATACAGTAAAGGCAAATTTTATTTTTGAAATGCAAAATCAAAAAGAAATACCAAACAGAAATGACAGTCTGGTATTTTTTAATATATCAATTTACACAGAAATCAGTAATACTGATACAGTGGTACCTCACAATTCGACCCTAATCTGTTGCCAACATAGTGTCGAATTCTGAGACAATATCTCCCATATTAAGACTATGGAAAATAGATTAATTCATTGTTGGACCCCCATCTCACTTCCCTAATGGGTGAAGTAAGAGATATATATTATTTACTTTTCTATATGTATTTTATTATTGTATAATACACTAAATTACAAAATACACTGTTTTACACACAATACCTATAATTTATTAGCTCTTGGATATTGGAATAAATTCATCATCATCCTTTGAATCTATGAAAAACAGCCCTGATTTTCTTTAAATTCCTCAGTTTGATCTGAAGTACATCCTAGAGTTTTCTTCTGCAATTCTTCAAAAACTAACCTAGCCTTATTACAGATCATTACCAGAGTTACTGGATCTCCCTTCATCTAATCCAGGTGAGAAGCAGCTTTTCCATCTCTTCACTGATTAAAGGTTTATTCTTGTCAGAAATATTGTTCCAGCAGATACCCTAGCACCCATAATCTTCTCTCTCTGTTACAAAACATTGCCAAGTTGTCCTATTGAACATCATACTCTTATATTCTACCTTTCTGCACATTATTTACAATTTCTTTCTTCTTCTCTGTGATCATTCAAGTGTTCTTCTTTCCTGAATTATTCCTTTATTCACTTCTCTTTAAATCATCCCTAAATTTCACTCAATAAAATAACTACAGATATATAAATTTTTTACTTTCTGAAAAATTCAGAAAGTAAAAAAATCTGACAACAACAACATGAACAAACCACCAAAGCAGTTCAATAGGAACTGGCAAAAATCATGCAAATAACAAATGACCACACAATTCCATGCATTTGCATGTTTTTATTGTATGCATGCATTTCATTTCAACAGCTGAATTAAAGGATGTTGAATTATGAGATACCATTGTATTACTTAGGCAAGTCGCAAACTAGTCAATGACATCATCTGCAATCTGACATCAGATGCAATTTCTCTAGCCATGTGATCATTTCATAAGAGATTGTTAGCTGTGACCGTGGCAAAATTGTTAAACCGATATCCCTCGTGACTGTTTTCACAGCCAATCAACATTTCTTGAACATTTGTTTGGTTTAACAATCAAGTAATTGCGATGCATTCAAATAAATTTAATAGAATATTTCTATTAATATTCTGAATTCTTTGAATCCTAAAGTATCTTGTGATCTAGAAGAACTACAGTATACATATAAATGTCTAATCTAGATGACTTCTACTGTTTAAATCATTAATAAATATAGATGCTCTTATGAAAATCTATAAAAAAACTTTTGACTTCAAGAATCCAATGAACTTATAGTTTTCATAATTTCAGCTTAACTTAATCCAAAAGCATATGTACTGAATGATGATATTCAAATATGCATGCTCAACTTTCTAAAGTTTTCACTGCACAAAAATTTTCCATCAAACCAATTATCTAACATGTTTGATGTTTGGAATATTGCTCGCTCTGCCTCTTTTTCGTTGGAGGTGTCAATGTTGCTGCAATGAGTATGCAATGACAAGTTGTGCATACAATTTTGGTACAACGTTGAATGTGATCGGATTGCTGCAATATTGACTACTCTGTGGCCGGCCTTAGGAATTATTAGGCAGATCTACAAGATAGGATCAAAGGCCACATTTAGGGCATTAAATATTATAAAAAGTGCACCACAATATCAGAATTTGCTTTACACAAGAATGTTAGAGTCAAATCAAATAATGCAAAAATAATATTCCAGTCAAATCCACAGATCCAGACTAAAAGTAAAATGTAATATATTCAAAGAAAAGCTAAACAAATTGATAATTAATAAAAAGACCTCTTACAAATGACTTCAGGAAAACAGTGCAGTTTAGATTTTAATTTAGTATAGAATAGTTATATTTAATCTTTTTATTGTGCAATGAAACTGATGATGGTTTATATCCAAAAACTGCTCTTTAAATTGAATACATTACTGATTATTATAAGCTAAATATCTAGGTGATTAAAGTTTGCTATCTTTTTATTATTTGGCAGTTTGTATTACGAAATATATCAAGATGTATTTTTGCAATTACTTTGCCACTTTTCCTGATATTAATAATTTAAAATCAATTTCAATGTTAGATTGTTCATTATTACTTATTTGTATTCATTCCCATTTTTATAAATTGGTATATAGTGAAAAATTCTACTAAATTAAGCTAATATATTTTCTAGGAATTTAAGTTATTATATTTTTAACTTACTTATGGAAAAAGTATTTATTTTTACAGGGAATTATTACAAATCAATATATTTTTTGTAATGATTGCTTGTTCAGTTTTTTTTACTAATGAAATTGAAATTAAATGTCTTAGTTTTTGTCTTGGCAAAACAGAATAAAAAACAATCTATAACTTGTGATCAAGAACTTGTTTTGATTGTAAATAAAAGTACAATCATATGGATATTCACTACTTCTAGGAAATATAAAAACAAATGTAGAAAGTTCTAATGTAAATGTAATGTAAATGTAGAATGTTCTAAGAAATATAAAAACAAACCCTTAGGTTTTAAATTAAGCATCTTTTTTTTAAAACTCTAAACTCTCTTTTTTAAAACTCTAACTCTTGGTCAATAATTCTTGGATAGATGATGATATTTCTAGATATGTTCAATTCTCGTATAAAAAAGTTAGAAGACCTCCGTGGATTTCTTTAAGAACTAGAAAAATGAAATCGAGGATAAATAGATTATATAAATCTTGGAAAAGATATGGTTATTTTCCTGACAGGTATCTTTATTTTAATCTAAAACAGAAGTATAGCAAGTCTTTGTTTATTGACAAGCAGCGTTATTTATCAAGATATATTTGTAATACAGCGAATAATCATAGATTGTGGTCAGTTTTAAATTCTATTTTGTATCATAATAAAACTAACATGTCCAGCTGTTCATATCAGGTGTTTTCGGCGATTTGTGATGCTTTTAATCCTAAATTTTCATGAGTAGACACCACAAATTTTGATATTAATGGGTTAGTGAGCAATAAAATTAGCTTTACTAAAGCTGAGGTCTTGCTTGCTTTAGGGAACAAAAATAAATTCTCTAAAGGTCCAGAGGGGATCCCATTTCTATTTTATCAGAGAACTTTGCCTTTTGTTCTTTCTCATATTACATATTTATTTAAATTAATTCTGGAAGCTGGCTATATCCCCCTAGATGGAGTAGAGCTAAATTATTTCCAATCCTGAAAAACACAAGAATCCGAAAGATTTTTCATTATATCATCCTATCATCATAACGAACTGTTTATTACAAATTTTCGAGAGACTACTTTTGAACTTATTCTTTCAGGTAAAAAAATCATGTTTCTGCCGCCCAACATTATGCTTTTAAAAATAGATCTACCATAACAAATCCATTAGAATTTACCAGTAGTATTCATAATAACTTTGAAAATAAGAAGAAGACTTATGCTTTATTTCTTGATTTATCTGCAGCTTTTGATTCTGTAGATATTAATAAACTGTATCATATCCTGATGAGTAATTTTCAAATAGATTATATTTTTGTTTATTGGATTATTAATTATTTAAAGAATAGAAAATACTTTGTTGCTTGTAATGGTTTTATTTCTGATAATTATACACCAACAGTTGGAATTGCTCAGGGATCGCCTTTGAGTGCTCTTTTGTTTGTATTATATATTAATCCAGTTTTAGTCTGAACATTCATTCTTCGATTTTAGGCTATGCAGATGATTTTAAGCTTTTTAATACTAATCAAGCAGAATTGGAAAATGATTTTTCCTTGGTTGTGAATTGGTTTAACGATAATAATTTATCAGTGAATGTTAGTAAAACTGCTTATATGGTATTTTCTATCTATAATACTCAAGTACCTGTTCCAATAAATTTGCAGGATATTCTTATTAATCCTGTTGTTATACATAAAGACTTAGGCATTGTTCTGGATCCTGGGCTTTCTTACAAACATCATATTCAGTATCTAGTAAATAATGTTTATAAAAAAAAATGGCATTTACCAGAGATTTTTTGGGAAATTTATCGGATGATAATGCATTTCAGGTTTGGTTTTTTTGCCAATTTTGTTTCTATCATCTCATATGGCATCTCAATTTACTCATTTGCTGCATCTACTTATCTTGATAATTTAATTAGATCTTATAAGCAGACTTGGAAAAGTATTCAGCAGATTATAATTAGTAATAGTAATGCTAAAGTGTTTTTGACTCTGAATCCTATTTGTTACCATCTTTTGAATTTATTAATGCTACTCAAGATTTAAAGTTACTACTTAAATTTTTTGATGGATCTCTTTCAGCTGATGTTATCTTTTATAATGTACCTCAAGTGAATACAAGGAAAACTGACTTGATTCATATAAGCAAATATCGTTAAGAGAGATCTATGAAGGCTTTTGTCGAGCTTCTAAAGTATTGAATGATTGGTACAGATCTACTGTGTAAGGGGGTCACTCGTTGGGTTTGTAAAGGATGTATTATAACTAAATAAATAATAGATAAAACTAAAATCAGATGAATAATGATCATCTATAATACTGAAATAAACTTAATTTAACAAATTATCAATTACTTCAAAAATTTGATGGATTTAATATCTTCTGTTTGTTTTAGAATTTAGCAGTGTTCTAGAAAGAATTAGTTACCTACACTATGAATGTGTCCTTTATTTTAGAATTACTAAAGATACTTATTACAGATACATATTAAAATGCCAGCAAAATCATCTTCAATGGCATAGTCAATATGTGTATTGACTATGTTAACCATTATGATGTCATGATAATAGCCTATAACAAGTATATATCAATTTGCAATATCACTATTGCATTATCATATTGCTGTGGATTTGTAAGGTTGAGTACCCCAATCTAAAAAATTCAGAAATCCATAATTTAAATCCAGCAAATGATGATGCAATAGTGCATACATAGCAGTTTTGCATTGTTGTGGTGATTCTGTAAACCATCTTACATTGTCAGAGAGAGAGGTCTATAACTACTTATTTTCTGTCATATTGTTTATATATCATTAAAAACTGTCAAAAATGTTTGATAATGACAATCCTATGAGTATTTCAGATACGATTTTTCCAAAAATGTTAAATAAATTTATTTTCATTGTTTGTTTCATTTACATTCTTGTTCTTTATGTCAAATATAAAGGAATTTTTCTAAAAATCTGAATTTTTTTCTCTTCTCTTCAATTCCATCATGTATTCCAAAATCCTTATGCTGAATTTCATAAAAATCTATCAAATTGCTCCATAATAATTATAGGGAGACCTCATAATTAAACAAACATTGTGTATCTTGAAATGGATAAATCAACAGAGTTAATCAATCTTATCTCAAATTCAACTTTAATGGCCTGATTATCTATTTAATTTTATAAAAATCAAAATAGAATAGTTCAAAAATTATTAGGTATCTTTAAAAAATGATGGTCATTCAAACTTTAAACAGTTGAAAGTTAAGGCTTAATTGATACATCACTGAGATCATTTTCAACAACTTGAATATTCTGCAAAATTTCATAAAATCCAATAAATAATTCAGGATATATTAAGAGAGTAGCACAGAAATTTAAACATCCAACATTTTTAAATGGCTGAAGCTAAATAGTTAAATAATATGGTGTTGAGTACTGAATTCCATGAAAATATACTAATTAGTTCAAAGATAATCAGACAGAACAGACAATATAAAGATATTGAATGATAATTTCATAAGCCTTAAATTAATGTTTTTCAGAAAGTAGGCTAAAAACAGTATATAACCAAAGATGTAGTAATTACAATTTTTAATTCATTTAAAAAATTTTTTATATAAATTTTGATATAAACTGCAATTCCTTAAACAGACATTACTAATTTAAGATATTCCCAATTTGTTAAAAATATATTGCATAATTAAATTTACCATCTTTATATAAAATAATCAAATAACAACTGAAGAGGGATTGAAAGATCCAAAAGTATTTTTATTAAAGGATTAAGAGGGATTAAAAGGAAAATTTATTTAAAATCTGGTCATTTTAAACATGCTTTTATGAATCAAATACCATAAAGCGAAAACCAAATAGAGTAATAGGAGAAGCAAAATCAAAAGTTTTGGTTATTTTAAGATATATATTGTCTATTAATAATAAGAAATAATTATTGTATTAATAAGCAATTTATTCATCATGAAATAATCAAAATTACTGTTATATATTTCAATTAATTAATTATCATTAATTATTTGTAATTAACTATATCTAATTCAGTATTTCCCAACCAGGGTGCTGCAAGATACTTTGTGGATAAAAATATATATTTTAAATCTTAAAATATACTTTTATCCCCAAAATATCTCACAACCCCTATTGGGAAATACTGATCTAATCTATACTATAAACAGCAGAGATAATAGACTATCTACATTTATGTGTCTTGCACATATTGTTTGGACATTTTCAGGCAAAATAGGAGCTTGAAATTTTGCATGGAGGTAAGGACTGACCCTAGACCCTCCAAAAAATTATGAAATTTGAAAATGCCTCACTTTCTGGGATATTTTGCAAATTTCATAATTTTCTGGAGAATATTGAATATAAGTAAAATACTGCATATAAGTAATTCAAAATTTCATTCAATTTAGGAATGATGTCACAGTCACATCTACAATATCATTGTGATGTAACAAGAGATGATGTCACAAAATGATCATTGTATGTGACATCCCAGTGATATAATAAGTAATGATATCATGATGTTATATTGTGAAGACATCATCACAATATGATATCAGTTGAATATCTATATTTATGAATATTCCCCAAAGGCTTCAGCACTATTTGATTCCTTAGAACCAAACTTGGTTTAGACTTCCTGCAGCCTTCAGGCAACAAAGGCTATCCTGGGTTGAGATCACTTCAGGTGGTAGAGCATTTTGGGTGGCAAAGAAAACATTTTCATTTATATTCTTCAGGAGCAATTTTTGAATTCAGAATGACATCATAGCTCATTGGTGTAACATCATTAGCAATATAATAATGGATTACATCATAAAACAATTTCACCATATGATGTCATGTCACTCATTATGACGATGTCATCATGACAAAAATGTCACAAAAGTTATGGATGGTGAAGTCATGATAACATAGCAATGGGTAATAATAATAAATAACATTAACAACATAGTGATGTCATCTTATAATAAATGAAATGTTTGGGCAAATAATACTTTTGCACAGTTTATTATAAACTTATCTATAAATTTTATAAATCCACAGGACTTGGGTCTGGCATGTTGAATGGCATTCTTCTAACTTCCAGTCTAACCAGGTGTGTTGACCAGCTGTTCTAAAGTGGATGCAGCCAAAAATATCTCCTGTATGATTATACTAATGTGAATTAAGATGTCAAATCTATTAATTCATGTAAACTAATTGATATGTTTTTTTATTACTAGCAAGGATCAAGACATCTTGATGAAGAATGCAACATGAACTGTATTACCAGTATATATCTGATATTCCCAAATAATACCAGAAACCCTTGCAAGTATATAAATAAAAATGGATGCTTGTCTGTCTGTATATCTATTCATTATGCATTCCCATATTGTATGGCCAATCATGACCAACCTTTGCAAAATGATTTCGTATGACTCAATAAGTAACACACAATATTGAGACAAAAATCACTGCAAACATTGACATTTTGGGATAGCAACAAAATTACATATTTAATCCTTCAGATTTTTGTTTAAGTTAACATGGAAGGTTTAATGTTGAAAAAGTTCAGGCTTATAATTCTGGAATCAGTAATGACTCAAGATGTCATTAAATACGCAATATCATAGCATTGTTAGGATAATAATACTACAATTGGTCACAGAATCCCAAAAGATAATATCATGGTCATGTTGATATGCCATTATCATGGTATGGATAATGTTACAAAATAATATGGCTGTATGATATCACTATGACATGACAATAGATGATGTCATAAATAAGTACAAGTTGAATATTTTTAATCCAGAATACTTGGGACTGAGAATGTTTCAAATTTTGGAACACATGATACGACAGAGTTGGAGAAATAAAAAAAATTCAGACTTTCAGAAAAATTCCTTTATATTTGACATAAAAAACAAGAATGTAAATGCAACAAACAATGTAAATAAATTTATTTAACATATTTGGAAAAATTTTATCTGAAACACTCATAGGATTATTATTATCAAACATTTTTAACAGTTTTTAATGATATATAAATGAAATAACAGAAAATTAGTAGTCACAGCCAACTCTCACTGACAATGTAAGATTGTTTTCAGAATCATGACAGTGCATTATTGCATAATCCTTAGTTGTAAAAGTGAAGTTATGAATTTTGGAATATTTCAGATTGGGAATATTCAACCAGTACTAATACAAGACATTATAATAATACAACAATGATGTTGCAAATTGTTACATATTTGCTATATTATCATGGTATCTTAATGGCTGATATGGCCCATATACATATAAGGAAAATACTTAAATGTTTCAGAAATTGACAGTTCTGAAGGAAAATCAAAAACATTAATCAATAACATTTTTTAACTTTTAAAGAAACATCTATTATTTATGAAGAATTTAGATGTCTAAAAATATATATTGTTTAACTTTATCATATAATAAATAGCATCTTCATAATTACGACTAAGGAAATCAATGAATATTTAAATTACTTTTCTAAATATAAAAATAGCATTAAGTTTGTTTTTCCTAGACAAAAATAATTTGATTTAATCTTATTTCGTATGAATTTGGCATACAAAATATAAAAATTGCTTAATTGCTTAAGTAAAACAAAATTTGATAAATTTTCCAAATTTTTGTTAAAATAAGTATAAGCATATTATACTATAGTTAAAATTCAGTACAGTGGTACCTTGCAATTGGATATACCACAATTCAACAGTTGAATTTTGCGAGATGGTGCATGCATATGGATGGAATTGCATGATGTCATTTATTATTTGCATGGTTATTTGTCAGCTCTTGTTGGGCTGCTTTGGTGTTTGCTCATGTTGTTTGTTTTAATTTTTCAATTCTGCATTTTCCAGAAAGTAAAATATTTGTGCATCTATAGTTGTTATTTTTTGAGTGAAATTTAGAGATGGTTCAAAGAAAAGTGAACAGAAGAATAATTCACAAAAGAAGAACACTTGATTGAGCATAAAGAAGAAATTATAAAGTGGAGAAAGGTAAAACAATTACAGATGTAGTTCAAGAGTATAATATTCTAGGACAACTTGGCAATATTTTCAACAGAGAGAGATTATGAGTGCTAGAGTGTCTGCTAGAGTGTCTGCTGGAGCAATAAAGATTTTTGACAAGAATTGATCTTTAATCAATGAAGAGATGGAAAAGCTGCTTCTCACCTGGATTAGATGAAGACAGATGAAAGGAGATCCAATAACTCTGGTAATGATCTGTAAGAAGACTAGGTTAGTTTTTGAAGAATTGCAAAAGAAACTTCAGGATGTGTTTCAGATCATACTGAGGAATTTAAAGCAAATCAAAGCTGGTTTCATAGATTCAAAGGTAGAACAGGATAAAGAAGACTTTATTCCAACATTCAAGGGCTAATAAATTGTGTGTTATGTGTAAAATAGTGTATTTTGTAATTTAGTGTGTTATACAATAGTAAAATACATATAAGAAAATAAATAATATAGCATATCTCTTTCACTTAACTTCCCTCACCCATTAGAGAAGTGGGATGAGGGTCTGACAATAAATTAATCTATTTTCCATAATTTTACATGGGAAAAATTGTCCTGCAATTTGACAGTTTCTTAATTCGGTGACAGATTAACGTTAAATAGCAAGATACTACTGTATTACAATTAAGTTTTTAGATAATAAATGCTTGATTTCAATATATTTTAATCTTATTAAATAAATAGTTTTGACAAGTAAATTATTTAAAAATTTAATAATAACAACAATAATAATAATAATTTAAATAATTTTGTTAGAAAAATCTAGTGATTATACAGTAATTCTTTAAAAATATTGATTATTTCCACACAAGCCACTTTTTGTCAAAATTATTATTAATTGAATAAGTCTTTAATATTCATTTTCTATAATTTGTTTTAAAATTATCAAAAATAAATCTATTATTCTAAAAGGTTAGTTTAAATTATTTAAATACATAATTTCAATAAATAAACATTAAAACAATATAATCCAAAGTTAGCTCTTCATGACAAAATTGAACATTTATTAATAATATTTTTGATTGCTTTCACATTTCATCTTCAGCTCAAATTTTCATAGTCATTAAAAAAGGACAGAAAAATTTATATGCAATGCTAAAGAATTTGCTTTCTTTAAAATATATAATAAAAATAATTTCTATCATCTTTCTAACTTAGAAATTATTTGTTACTGTATACTGTAAAGAAATCTGAAGTGCAAACTCTTTTTAAAATCATATATAAATTGTTCTATTCTTTTTTCTTAATGACTATTACAAATTATGAACTGAAGATAATTGAAATGTGAAAGTAATTGAAAATATTATTGATAAATGTTCAATTTTGCCATAAAGTCCTAATTTTGAACTATATATATAAAAATATTTATAATTACTTATCTATTTTTATATTTTACTTAAAACTTATTTTTTTTTATCTTTATATATATACTAGCAGATACACCCGGCATTGCCCAGGTTGTGATTGTTGTTATTAATTGTTAAAGATTTCTTCATAGACAACATTTCGAGCAGTATTGTTGACATCAGAAATTAATATTGTAGGCTTAAGTACTGTTGAACAAAGGAATAATGATTCTGTGACTGCGCCGCCTAACGAATTTCGATGAAAGTTAAAATTTCAAGTAATTTGACTGCACCGCCTAACAAATTTCGTTAAGTTAGACCCAGTCTATAGCACCTCTGGAATTGTAAGGAACATTATTTAAGTTAGATCTTGTCAAACATATTTTTATAAAACAGAGTTTTAACTCTGAAGAAGAAGAAGAAAAACGCAGTGTTGGTTAGGCCGTTAGGAGGCGCAATCAACGGCTTTTTCAATAGAATGCACCGACTTATTGTTAGGAACATGTTAAAAAAATAAAAATTTCGAAAAATAAAACTCAAAACATAGCCTATAGCAATTCTGTAATGGTAAGGAACATTTTAAAAAACGTTTCATCGAAATCCGTTAGATAAATATTTAGTTCTAACACACATACAAAGAATTTTATATATTAGTATAGAAGTATAGATTAATTTTCAATTTACAAATTCTTACTTTGTGAGTAAACTCCAGGAATGAATATATAAAGTCGGAAACTACCTGTATTCAATAAACTTATAAAGTAAATTAAGCTTGGAAATTCATCTTGGAATAAATATGAATAAAATATGTATTTTTAAAAAATTTCAAAAAAAATAAAAGTTACTACTATTTTATAGTATTGATTTAAAATTCATATATGTGAAATAATTTTTATAAATATATATCAAATAATTTATTATTATTAAAAAAAATATTGAAAAATTAAATGTTTGAAAAGTGCTTAATTTTAAATTTTGTATTTATGTTTTATATGTCAATTAATATATTTTCTATTTTTTAATATCAGAGTTCTGCTTTAATAACTAAATTAATTTGCTTTATAAAATATTATGTTATATAGTAATAAGGTATAAAAATTTTTATATTCAATAGTATATTAAAAAGGAAATATTAAAAAATCAAAAAGCTCAATTTTATAAAAAAATTTTAATTATTAAAAATAAAACAAATTTCAAATTTAAAAACTTTATATGAATTGAAAATTTCATGCCAATTAACTTTATCTATATCATTTTATAATGATTTAAAAAATTAATTAACAAATTAAAAGAAAACAAAAACTATTTTTAATAATAAAAAAAATGTTCAAAATTTAATTTCTTAAGAATTTCATATTAAAAATTAGATTGATAATTCTTACCAAATTTCAAAACATACCTTTGAACCTCTCTCATTAAAAATAATTTCAACATCTAATATTGGACCAAATTGCTGTAAACAAAAAATAAAATATTCAAAAACATATTTTTTCAAATAAATCTTAAAAAACTTTGAATAATTGTTTTTCCAAAGTTTTTATCAGCAATATTGAATTAAGTAACAACAACATTTCTAAATATTATTGAGATATAATAAAACTTACTCCAAATAGTTGTCTCAGATCTGGATCTCTAAAGCGAAAGGGTATATTACTAACATGTAGACGTTTTGGCTGATTGGATTTGGAAACTTCAGTTACAGCTGATGTTGTTTGTGTACTTGCTTGTCCTTGTGTTCCGCTACTAATATTAATTTCTGGTTCTAAATCTGTTTGCTATTAATTAAAATATCATAATTATTCATTAAATTTAAAAAAAAATTTTATATTTATAATCATTTTGCATTTATTTATTATTAACTTACATAAAGTAGAAATTAAAAGAATAATAAAATGGATATTAAAAATTATTTAATTTAGGATTTGCTTATTTACTTAATATATTTAAATACAGGGTGTAAATTATCTCCTTCAAAAAAACTACACTACGATGTAGATGACATTCAGGTGATTTAAATGATATAAGACACTTGGGGTCCCAAATCGCAAGTAATGCCGTAAATTGAACCTCAAACTAAGCTGAATGGCATGGCGTGGCACAGCGCTGCGTAGCACGAGGCAAGTGTGGGCGGCTGTTTTCGCGCAGTGCGGCCCGGCGCAGCCTGCATAGCACGAGGCAAGTAGGCTAACACAGCTGCCCACACTTGCCTCGTGCTAAGCAGCGCCACGCCACGCCACGCCATTCAGCTTAGTTTGAGGTTCAATTTACGGCATTGCTTGCGATTTGGGACCCCA
>WUQG02403528.1:0-17199 GCA_011317285.2 Androctonus mauritanicus | reverse complement strand
ATATGTAGGTTATATTATTTATAAATTTAAACATGTTTTTTTTTTTTTAATTGAGTCTGATGCAAAAAATAAAATAAATTAACCCGAATTAAATCTCTTAAAAGAATAAATTGCATAAATTTTCCAGAAATTTATTTTTTGAAATTTTTAGTATGCTTAGATTAATTTCTTCTTTTTAATTAAAAAAATTATTTTTATAGATATTATTCTAATAACTTAGAAAGAAATTTTGTTTTTAAAAATTGCTTTATTTTTTATTTTTAATTTTGTACGTGTGTGTGTGTGAGAGAGAGAGAGTTAAGTGTTTTAAATAAAGTTAAAAATTTTCGATGCTATTTTAAATGAAAATTTGAGTAATTCCTTCATTAAACTGTTGTAAAATTAAAGTTTATTGCATTCTTAACCTTTCCGTAACTACTAAACATTACCATAAAAATAAATATATTTTAAATATTATTGAAATAAGTTCTCTTTAAATAAATAAATAATAAAAATAAAAAAAATTACGACTGGCTTCAAAATTCTGTCTAAATGGAGAAAAATTGCAGATATAAATGATGCTACAGCTTAAACCATACGCGCGACAAGGACGAGTTGAAGAGGTCGGGAGTTCCGAAAACAAACATCATTTGTTTATTAATCGATAATTAATAAATTATTAATTAATTATCGTCGTTACGAATGGACACGGGTTGACAAAATAAGAAGCGATTTAAATTCCCAACACTTCAGAAGATATTCGTCCCTTAGAAGATAATAAAAATCATATTTTATAGCACTTACAGAGAGATATTATGAACACGTAGGAATTTAATGATAACGCATGAAATTTCTTCCAAGATAATAAATAGAAATCTTCACTTTCATTAAAGTTTAATAAGAATATATTACTTTAAATCTTTATTGTTACATAAAAACATAAAAAGCTTTTTTGGAATATTAATGACAAGAATTCTGCCGAATATCGACCAAAATGGTGATATCAGGCGAGATAACATTTACTGTTTTACAGTATAAATGAAGTATCAAGTAATAAAACTAAATATTTATTTTTGATCTTTCTAATATCGAAGATTTCTTTAAAAACAAATAACTGCAAACAGCGGAATAAGGATGAAAATGCCATAACGCAGAAATTTATAGAATATATTTGATGAGATAATGATATACTTAAGAGAATGGCGCATACGTACGAGATCACTCTGATGAGAAATGATGTTTATATAATTCATGGCAGAAGATGTATCTTTGAGAATAAGGATTGTATAATATCATCAATATGATTAAAGTACACCTATACGCCTCTGAAGATCTTGCGTGGTTTGAATGGTTCTACTTAAAATGCTACAGTAAAATAAATTACATTTGTTAGTTTAGTAGGGTAATTTAATAAATTTCTATCAGAGAATAACTTATTATAATTTTTTAAGAGCAATAATATTGGTAAAATACATAAAAAAAAAAAGAGTTACGTTAATGCACGTAGATAATGCGCCATTTTGTACTTAATATAAACATGAATTCTTCATTAAAAAAAACATACACATATAAATTTGAACTTTGCTCGATATATATCTTCAAGTAGGTTTGGCATATCTGTAGAGTAGCTTCAGTGCAAAGCGTAGAAAGTGAATATGCCAAGTCTAAATTAGCGAACAATATTCGGTTAATGATATACAATATTATGTGCGCTTTTGGAAGCGATTTGCGTCGTTATGGATGGCAATCATGTAGAAATTTTGAAAATCTCTAATAGACGTTTAAAGTTTTTCTAGTATAATTATAGTACTATATATTTATAAAACGTAAGGTTAGATTGTTTTAAAGAACATATGCTATTTTTCCCATTATCTTCAAACTGAATTGTCTTTATATTTTAAAAAATTCCTTTTTTTAGATCGTAACCGATTTAAGCTCTATTTATACCAATATTTGCCATTTGTATAAATCAAGCTTTATTTATTATAAGTCAGATTAAAAAAAATAAAATAAAATAAAAACTTCAATTTATATTTTATATATAATTTAATCTAAAACGTGAGACGATCTACCATTAAAAAAATGAGGAATTGTACATACGGTATGATATATATATAAAAGAAATTTGTTCGTTCTTAATTAATTTTTAAATTATAAATGGTACGAATAATGAAATTTTAAAATTGAAATGGTTTAAATCAAATTATAGTATCTAATACTTCCTATTTGTTGCAGTTTTTTTTAATTTACTATATACTATGCGACTGCAACTACTACGGCAGATTTGTAGAAGATAATGGCGAACGTTATAGATTTTTGGTAGTTTTTCTATTTTAACATTTAATTATCGTTCTGACGTATGATAAAATAAAATTTTATCGAGTTTAATATTACTAATAAAAATTTAAACCCATTGTCATTGTCGAAAATTTTAAGTTCCATTTTTAAAACCGTTCGTCGTTTACCGCTATGTGGCAGCATATATTCCGTTGCTAGGCGATGACAAGTTTTCTGATTCTCGTCGGTTGCCTTTTTGGTGGCAGAGGAAGAGTTTGTTGTCTGCATTTAGACGGAATAAGGAGGAATTCTCTTTCATCTTAAGTTTATATTTACTTCATTAAGCACAACGATAATGTTCTAACAACACGAAATTACGTTCGGATTATTCTAAATATCAGGTTTGTATCCATTGATATCATTTGGGTGTAGGCTTAGTAGATACACTCTGAAGCTTATTTTCATTCAAAAGATAAGATATAGTTTCAGGCGTGCCTGATCCTACATTTTTCAATAATTTTGATCATGACTATAGTTTTTGATCAATTTATGTATTGTAAATAATAATTATACTTAGAAAATTAACATTTAATCCATATTAGATTTGATTATAGTAATTACTTGCATTAATAATTATGTACAGTATATGTATAGTATTTTTATTCAATATATCATAAGAACGAAGAATAAAAAGATTTATAGGATAATTATCAATCTGGTTTGTCTGTTACATTTTCAAATTAGGAAAAAAAAAAAATTTGATATTTATATAGCAGGAAAATAATAATGTATTTTATCAGTTGGTTTATAAATATATAACTGAATTTGTGTTTTAGATTTACATAAGAAAAGTATTCGAAATAATTTAATATTGCATTAAATTTCTAATTTAATAATAATAATAATAATAATCAGGTTTGTATTTACAGAAATAAATCTTGTATTCATATTGCAATTATTCAGTGTGAAAACTATGTTATTTTTATTATTTTCATACATATACTATAGAATAATTCTTATATTTTGTTAAATTAATTAATCATTTTATTCACATTATAAGAAATTTATTAGCTGAATAAGAAAATAGTATACAAAGTTTCAGAAATGGTAAATGTTTGAGTAACCAATGTTTGTTTATGATACTAAATCTTGATTTGTCATAAATAGATGTGAGTCATCATGTATGTAAATCTAGTTTAATTCATATTAAGCTTTAAAAAAAGATTAAAGAATTAATTCATATTAATGTAAAATATGAATTAAAGGGAAATTGACAAAAATGTAAAATAAATAGATTTCAATTATAGTAAATTTTAAATACACACTGTATATTTTTGCAAATTTTTATAGTGAATTCTTAATATTTTATATTTCAAATTGAAAAAGTTATTTATTGTGATTTTTTTTTATAGAACAAGTTTCTTCTTTTATCTGATACACGATATATAAACATCAAGAATGTTGTACTACCTGGGATGACCTAATTTGTACTTTTCAAATGTAAATTACCCATATATTTTAATTGTTTTTTAATTTATTGACAATTAAATTAAAAGTTTAAAGATTTCATTTTAAACATGAATTCATTTATGCATTAAATAAAAATCGTGATAAAAAATTTTAATATAAAAACACTAACACTGCTTTATTTTTTTACTATAAAAATATAAAGCAGTTCTTAAAATTTATATTTATTTAATTATTACTATTTTAAATACTTCAAATAAATTTTATTAAATAATTATCATCATATAAAATGCTTTTGCATAATTTTTCCTTCCTGTTCCACTAATGAAGTTCTGGTATGAATATGTATCATATACTATAATTATATTGAATACAAATACTAGATTTTTTGAATAACAACATAAGAACAAAAACAGCTTAAAAAACTATTTTTATTCAAATAAATATTTTTCTTTTAAACTTGTTTTTATCTCATATTCACATATTGTAATTTAATTTCATAATTAATTTATTAAAGTTATTTTCAATAAAAAGAAATTGTTTTAAATGACAAAATTATAAATGTGAAATTGTGCTATTGCAAATTTATAATAATAATTCATTGTAATATTAGAAACTATGCAAGTTATTGCAAACCAGATATTGTATATAAAATTTTCTTAATTCATTTTCAATAAAAATTAACAACATAGTTCAATTCAAAAAACTAACATAAAATTAACAATCGTTATTACAATATAATGATTAAAAATAAAATTAATTCTAGTTTCAGTGTCAGGAAAGTGTTAAAACAAGCCCAAAATATTTCAACAAACTGAATTTTCCTTTATTTGTTATACTTATTTCTCTTCAAAAACTAATGAAAAATTTATTTAAAAATATACAAAATTTTAATTACTTTATGATTAAATTATAGCTGATATTTCAAACTATTATATTTGTTTAATTATAGTAGATAATTGTTCAAGAAAATTATCAGTACTGTTAATTATAAAATGAAAAACAATATATCTAGTTTGTAAATTAAAATATTTTTTCTTTTGTTAATATCTTTATGAATTCAAGTTTAAAAATAGTATATTAATTTCTTTTCATATTTATTGATTAGAATATCCAGTTTGTGATATATAATTATACAGTTTATATGAAGTACAGTATAATATGGTAAGAATGTGTATATTAATATATCTGTGATTGAAATATGAATACTAAATTTTTATAAAATTCATCTATATCTGAATTATCAGCAATTGAGGCTATTAATCAAAAATAAAACAAAACACATATTATTAACTATAAATTTGGAAAAATATTCTATAAAATTTAAATTCTTAACTTGTTGCAACCAGTGGTACCAACTTTTAATTTTTGCCATGACAAGATTACTAACATCAAAATATTTATATTGCTTTTCATGAAAAATTATATAAAAATGAATGAAATTTTGACAAGGATTGCAATGAAAAATAAAAGTAAATAACTACCATATTCAGTAAGATAACTTTTTTAAACAAAAATATTTTCAACTATCCACATAGTTAATTAATTCTTTAACTATCTCAGTTAAAGAATTAAATAACTGAGGCAAGCTTCATGAATAATCTAAAATGACCTTGATTAAATAGTTTATCTTACTGAATGTGCTTGCTGCTTTTATATTTTATAATAAGATATCTTGTATTAGCAACGAAAAATATTTTAATGCAAACAAAGCATATACTATACAATTCTTTTTTATTTGTTAATAATTATTTACATTTATAGGTAATGTTTGTATATTTAAATATAAATTAATGCAAGGCTAAACAAAGTAGATTTATCTTGTGTTCAAATTTTCACAGAAGCAAACTGCCTCCATTATCCCATGGATTCAATGCCACTAGTTGCAATCATTATATTTTAAAAATTAACATTATTATTATATAATTTGCTTTATACAGAACTTAGTAATAATAATAAATTTGTTTTGTTTTAGTAACTATTAATTTGAGAGGTTGAAATAATATATTATTATAGAAAGAAAATTTTCATGCTCATTGTTTGTACATTAGTCCAGATGCATAAAGAAATATAACCATTCCTCTGTTGATTAAAAAAAGGACTAAAATATATATATATGGATTTTGAAAATTTGATTCATTTTTTTTGGAAAATTTAAATTTGTAATAGTAGAACATTTATTATAATTTTAAAAAATATAGAATTAATTTTTTGTATATTTCTAATTGAATATTTTCAACAAACATATTTAATCTAGATTCAGTAATATATCAGTGTTGAAAAAAAATCCATGAATGTTTCTCATTGAGTTAAGCCTTCAAAATTTAAAATTTTTTTATTTAGAATAGTTAAATTTTAAATATGTTCCAAATTATTAAAATTGATTAGAATAAAATAATACAGATTTAAATTAATAAATTCATAGCGTTATCTTAAAAAATAGATTACTCATATGTTTATATTTGAATATGAATTTTAATATTACTGGCAAAAAACGGTTGACATAAATCAACCTATGATTTCTGGATTATCAACTGAGAGAAGGAAATACATTTGTTTCTTACCTAGGATATAAGCTTAAACTAGTTACATATAACAAGTTTGTTTTTTCATATGTAAAAAGAACTACATTATAAAATAAATAATATATACAGAATATTATATTCATAATTTTCCATGATTTGGATAAAGTAATAATTATACTTATTATTAATTATTATTATTATTGCTAAAATTATTTGATTTAAAATTGATATTTTTTTCCAATTTTGACAACTTATTAAATACAAGTTTTAATTTTCATATGTTTACTAATATAAGTTTCATATTCAAAATTTGAATACTATATCTTAAGATATTTTATTTCTTTATATAATATTTATATTTATTTTAATCAGTCTCACTTCTACTGATCTGAAAATTGCTTAGATTAATAATGTTATGTTATTGCATATTCTATTTAATTATAGTATAAATAAATTTTTTAATTCTATTTTAAAACAATTTAGTTAACTAAAAATTTGTAATCTAAGATTGTTTCAATAAGTTGATTGCATAATAAATGTATAAATTTATTTTTCAGTTTAATATAATTTTAATAACTTTTTTAATGCTATAAATATCTAAATTTATTACTAGTAATAATAATAATAATAATAATAATAATAAATTACTTACATAGACATAACCAAGTAGCAAACATAATACACCAAAAGCTTGCAACCAAACACAAATTAATAAACACACTCACATCATATTACAAATACATACAAGACACAATCTTAGAAAACTCAACACACAAGATGTACTATGACAGAACAAATTAACAGACAAAACCATACATCACAACAGACCAGACATCAATCTCATTGACAAGCAAAACAAAGTTACCTACATTATAGACATCTCAATAGCTAACACACACAACATCCAGGATGCATTCATCCAAAAAATTAGCAAATACAAAGAACTCTCACAAGAAATTAAGCATGTTTAGGGAATGCAAAAGGTAGTCACAGTATCCATCATTCTATCCTCAACAGAAATTCCTCACACTCTACACAAAAGCCTCAAAACAGTAGATTTACATCCAAGACATACTAACACTACAAAAGGCATCACTACTCAATACATACAACATAGTAAGAAAGTTTTTCAGCACTGATACAGACAGTTAGTTAACATACAAGTAAACATTTCAAGTATCTGTCTTGACTCTTGTCCGATATAACACTGCTGTGGAGTTATTCCGTGCTCACATTGATAAAAAACTACATAATAATAATAATAATAAATCACACTACTGTATTTAGTATATAATCATACTTACATGCTCATAATACTCTTCCAAAGCAGTAATATTTAGTATTATTGAACTGTATCCAGAAAACTGAGTCATTGCTTCCAACTAAAACAATAATAAATTATTATATGATTTTACATTCAAATATATATAATTAATTAATTTAGACCTATTATGAATTATATATTTGAAAATCTTAAAAATATAAGTTTTTTTGTTAGATATCTTAAAAGATTTTCACCCATTGAGTTCTTTTGACGTGGAAACATGACACGTTTTTGGAACAAAAAAATGATAAAAAACAATATAAATAAAGTTCTACCTCGAGTTATACAGTGCAGCTATTGTGGAGTGGATTTGCATTTATTGGATGAAAATACGTATGTTTGATGATGGGTCTTAAATTTTCTGATTGTTGAAATTTCTTTTTAGATTCCGTTCTAAAGACAGAAAATGTGAATGGATTGTATTCATAGAATCTGGACAATTTTTGATTGAATGTTATTGATTCTGATTTCTATCCTATTATATTTTGTAATCTTATTTTGATTTTGAGATGAGATAAATATATTTTTGAAATTTTAACTAAAATATGGAATTTTATGATGATGAACTGTAAAATTTGTAAAATTGAAAAATTTTGCTGATAATACAAAATTTTTGGTTAATTCTGTTAAAATATAGAATAGTTTTACTTATTTTGTCATTTATTGTTTTATTTTTACAGATAATTTAGTAAAATATAAGAAAATCCTAATGTAAACAATCGCAGGAAATAAAAAGGAGTGTGGCACTTTTATTGTTTTATGACAGCCAGTTGTTTCATAGGAAATTGCAGAAAAGCCTATTTTACTGCGCTGCATTTGGTATTGGGTGTAGAGTGTCAACACAATATCTCAAGATCAATTAGAGTAAAATGTTATAACTGTTTATGTACAGTTGTGGATGATTTTCATATATGTCATGTTTTTGATTATAAATTTGAAAATCGATAAAAAATTAAAGTAAAAATTATTGAAAAGAAGAGAAAACATATTTTATTAAAATAATGACAATATTTTAATAAATTTTTATCACTTTTTGACTAATTAATTAACTAAATTAATTAAAATTTGTATAATAATTGTTTTCTTATTGATAATTTTTAAAAACATTATCCAATTTTCTTGATTCATACCTTATTTTGTTCATAACAAGACTTGTTGCTATCAGAAAATATCAAACATTTTGTTGAATGGCTAAGATTTCATATTAAAAAATCGTGTAGTCTCCAATCTCATATAATGAACGAAAAATTATGAAAGAAATAAAATTCAAAAAAATTTGTTACATTGTTTAGAATAACAATAAAAAATGTAATAAATTCTATCAATAAAAATTTCAAAAAATTTTGATGAAAATTAAGCGAGATTTCAATTTTTGTTTTTTTTTTTATATTTTTTTTGCATATTAATTAAGCTTAATTACAAGCACTCAAAGGGTTAATAGCAAATATTATAGCCTATTCAATTATTCTTTTTCCTTGTATTAAAAATAAGAAAATTAACATCTTTGAGAGCTTCAGAAGTTCTATTTCTGTGAAGCACCAGATTTAAAAGCAAGTAAGAGGGCAGCTGCCTGATACATCAAGTTATAAAGAACATTAAAGCAGCAATTGAATAAATTTTAATTAATTGTATGACTATACACTATATAGCCCAAAACTACATCAAGAGTTTGGATAAGATACTTGAATGAATTTGAGAAGAAATTACTTGTTGGACTAAGAATTAGAATTATGTTTTAATTTAAATATAGAAAATAAATTTGAAATTTGGTATCTGATTCTTTGTTTCTGCATTTCATCTGGTTTATATTATCATCATTTCATTTCAATCCTCTGGTCAGTTGTTTTTACAAACCTCTCCTTTCTCTATTCAATCTTGTACATTCACATTTTCCTTACTATTGCTACTGCTTTATATTCGTTACCCAACAAGTTTGTTTATTTTTGAGTTAATTTTATCAACATGTTTTGCAGGAACTTGTCTAGGGCAGAAAATCACAGAAGAAAATATCAAAAAATGCAAGAATTACAAAGAGTGAAAAACTATTTTTTTAATTTTTTTTTAAAACTGCACCCAACTTTGATTCAATTTCAGCTAGTAATAGTGGATCAGAAAGTAAGCCTATTACTGTTCATTCTGTTTCTGTAAAAATGTCTTGCACATATAGGTATCTCTTTGGTTACGAAAGTTATTGAGACCTTAAAAACTCTTAAGTGAAAATTTGCAAACTGGAAACTCATTTCTCATTAATTTCAATGCTAAAATTTTTAATTGGTTCTTAAATACCAGCTAATCACTAGCATTTTACCTATTGATATTAAAACATTTCAAAAGCATTAATATAAATATAATTGTGTGTACTATAATACAATAGTTTATGATAGTTATTACCTATTTAGCTTGTTATTTGCTATTCTACTTTGAATTTCAGAGTTGCTAAATGTCAAATGATCTTTGAATTTAGGTCTAATAAGACAATGAGCTTTCTAATCATTGTGGTTTTAATTATTAGTTAAAAATTTTTGAAATTTTTTATCAAATATTGTCTTAAATTTATATAATTTTCAAAAATCTTCATTCAGCTAAATTATTGGCAAAAATAAAGTCAATTTCCTGGAAATTAGTATTGATGATTTAATTCTGTATATTAAAATTCATTAATTATAGATTTAACTATGATAATTATTTTAATAAGGCTAATAGATAAACAAAATAATTTATTTATTTAAATCATTACATTAGTTATATTTAGCATATTCCAATAGAACAACAAATATCATCATTGTTTAAATTTATATATGGATAAAAAATACACTAGAGATTTATAAACATGTGGAATAATGTGTAACCATTGCTTCTTAAAGTTAAATAGTGCTATATAGTTGCAAAACTTTTGGAAAATGCCATAAATACATTATGGATACTCCTTTTGTCAATATAATTATGCTTTTACTAGAGGATCCAGTGCTTTTGCCAAGCACTGGATCCTCTAATAAAAGCAGAAATCAACTGTGTCTTAAAGTCAATGGTAAATAGAGTAAATTTCATATATCTGATACAGTCAGTAAAGAAAATAAGCAAGAGCATAAGCAAAAGAAAAGAAAATAAGAATAAAGCATAAACAAATAAGCATATGATTTAAACAAATTATAGTGGTTAATTGATTAATGATGAAATAGTTTTTTGCAAAAGCAAAAATTTTAATTCTTAAAACAAATAATGGTATATATTTATGGTTTTCATTAAATTGAAAATTCATAAACCAAGGGATAGCTGTATTTTGATTCTGGGTTTGAAAATGAAAATAAAATTGAAAAATATTTTTTAAATAAATTTCTTAAAATACAGTAGGTTCTCATTTAGCATTGTCTCACTTAATGTCATTTGCTATTGCATTGCAGGAAAAACTACCAGTAAATTAATTAATTAAAAATTTAAAATTTTTAAGACAATGTATTGAAATAAAATCCTATTTTTTAATATTTCCTGCATAAGAGACAGAAAATAGATTGGAAACCTATAATGTAATTGTAGAAAACCAGGTAACCACATTTTATGAATGCTAATTCAAGTACACAATATTGTTTAAGAACATGTGATTAAACAAAATTGCAATAGACCAACTAGTTGGTTTATCACATGGAAATGTTTCAACTTTTAAATCAGAGATCCAGGATTGAATCAAACTCAAGAGAAATTATTTGAGGGTCCAAGCCCAGCTTTTCTATCCCTTTCCTCTACAATTTGACTAGCCTCATCAGGTATAATCAATATGTGATGGGAATGGCACTGTTATTAAGGAATGATTGAAACTGATGTTAAGAAAAATTAATCATGGACATAATATCTGTGAATTCTAACATATCTTTTATTAGAAAATAATTTTCTTTCCCATAAATTCTGATATATAATTGCTATGTAACAATTTCCAATTAAAATTTACACTTAAATCATGCTTTTCAATCATTTCATTCTATTATTAAACAATATAGTAATAACTAGATGATTAAAATTATTAAATATAGTGGACTTACATTTTTACAAACCTTTAATTTATGAACTACATGTTTTACTAACTATTTTATTGGTCCTAAAAGTCCCTAATGTTAATTAATGCCATTCTTGTTTACGAACTTTCTTTGGAAGTCTGTATGAGTTCCTAAAATTGATAATCCATTGTAGTATCAATTCTAGTACCAAAAAGAAAGCACGCTAGGAATGTAAACCTGACTTATAATACTAGGACTATAGGTTTTCTGGTTTCAGTTAATGTCACAATTTTCAGGAATCTAATTCTGACATTAAATGAGGACTCAATGTATAGTATTAATATTTTTTCTAACAATACAGTAATCAGTGACAGTAAAACCAATTTACAATGTTTTATAAATTCTAATTAATAATCATTATTTTGAAAATGTGGTATTTAAAAATTTTATGTAAAAGCTTAAAATGTTATACAAGGGATAATTTAAGTCAAAAAATCAATCATTATTGAGTAAAAATGATTGATTTGAGAAAACTGTGTTAAAAAATTTTTAACATCATTTCTGTTTAGAATGATCACTACACTTAAATAAATAAATAATTATTAATTTTTGAATGTAAATTTTATTTATTGTCTGTATATTAAATTAAAAAATTAATAAAGCAATTACAACAACAATGTAGGAAAAGTCATTGTCAAATTTTGATGACTGTAATCATCATAATTTTGTGGGGATTGTCCTAATGATATACATATTTATTATTTGATGTTTGCTAAAATTAAACATAACTAAGTTACTGATTAACAAATGGATGATTTTTTAACTCTACAATCTTTATAATATCTCAGTTTCTACATATGCATTTGATATATTCTGTATAAGTATATAATTTTTTCCCTAAAATCTCAATTCCTCCAGTTTAATGTGAATTAAGATTCAAAAGTATAGTTTAAAGGGTATTGGCTTGCCCTGGGTGCCAAAATATCTCAATCTGGCACTATTTCTGTTGTAAAATGAATAAATAAATTTTTCCATATGCAGAAATGTGATGCTTCTTTATTATTCATAGACTAATGACTTATTTAATTTTTATTTACAAATATTTTAATATAATATTATTAAAAATATTAACCTATTTCATTAAATTTAATTCTTAAAATATAAAGAAATGCAAAAACATAAAAATTTGTTTTGAGTATCTTTCATGCATTAGCATATTAAAAATGAAATATCAAACTATCAAAAAAGAATTGAAACTTGAATAAAAAAGGATTTACAAAACATCCATATTAGTAAACAAGACTGATCTGAAATAATGAGAAAGTCAAAATCATAAAATATTAAAAAAAAATAAAGCCTAGTTATAGTAATTAAATATCTAATACCAGAAAAAGTTCTTTTTAGTTCAGTAAATAATTAAGCAATGTATATAGTAAAGCAAACTATTTAACAAGCCTACCAATTATGGGAAAAAATTAAATTTATCAGGAATTTTATAGTTAAAATATCATTAACAGAAAATGCAGTAACAGGTGTTGAGGTAGCCCTGAAAATTTATAATAGATAAATATTGTGTGTAAAATAAGTAAATAAACAAAGAATTTTCATGGAAATAATTAATTTAGTAAAAACATCAAACTATAACAAGCAAACAAAAAATTCCAAAACTAATATAAATGAAATATAGAATTAATCAAACATTATCTAGTATTTCTGTTATTACTGGACGTATAGTAGAATTTTTTATTTTGAGATTGTATTTGCGCAATATTTCTGTCTATTTTACCAGAATTTCAATCTGAATTGCTGAAAATATTATTAAGAAACAATAGAAACCTCTTGTTAAAAATAACAATATAAAATGAAATTTAAGTTTATGAGAATAATCCTAAATCAAATAAAAGTACTTTCAAAATAACTATCATTTTGTTCATATTCCATCGAAAAATGTCTAAAAAGTGAAGTTTAAATCACAATCATCTGGCTAATAATTAAAATTTTTACTTGGGTTGCATGTCATACATGTGAATAATCACAATTTTCTATTTTTATTTTCTCTCTTTTGATGCAATTGTATGGAATCTTTCAGTATTTTCTTAAAAACTAATTTATGCATGAATACATTATAAAATAGATATGTTTGCATATTCTTTTTGTATAATAAAAATCCCCATACATAATTTGGTGGTATGATAATATAAATGTAATTATTTAGGTTATCATTTCCAGCATGGATTTTAAAAATAGCTTCCAATGGCTGGCTAATAGCAACTGCTTTTGTATTTACATGACATCATCTATGAGTATGGATTTTATATTGGCCAACTTTAATTTAATTTAAATATTTAAACAAAAATTAACTAATTATGAGGTAGCTAATATTTTTTATCTATATTTTTGCTGAATTATCACTACTGTTATTGTAACTGGACAGTTTGACAAATAAAACTTGAAAGGTTGAACTCCTATTTATTTTACTGTTTATTAAATACTATATATTATCATGTATAATAAGTAATTGCCTAATTTAAAATAAAAATATTATAATCATTATTTTACTAACAAATTAATTTTATTATATGAATGATGCACATCAGAAGAGGAACCACATCTATCTTATTCTGTTTTCACAAAAATTCCTATGAAAATATCCATCTAAAATTTTCACTTCATATTTTATATCATAGACAATAAGCATTGAATAAAAATAATAAAATTTTACATAATTAAATCTGATTATTTCTAAAAAAACAAGCTATTAAATCAGTATTTCTATACAACTGAATGACTTAATGCTCTAGGTCAAAATTTGGGAAATATTGAACAAAATTATATTAATTTATATGTATTCAATCTTTTCTAAACATCTTAAAGGAAAGCAGATTGTTAAAATTTATATTAAAATTTTGTATATTAATTAAGCCTAATTTGCATATCATATCATATACAAAAAGTTTATAAATCATAAATTATCCATTCTTAACTTAAAAACTCATTTATTCTGCATGAAAACATAATAATGTAAAGGAATAGTTAAAAAAAAATTAGAAATAGCAATTTAAAAGATATAGCATTCTAAAAAAGTATGTAACAGATCATTGTTTGTTGAAATAATGTCAATATCAGGATACATATGATTTTTGTCCTCCTCAGACACATGCCATTGCAATTTTTATTGCAGTAGGAGTTAATTAAATAATCAGAATAGCTAGTGTCTTCTTTGTTATGAATTGTTTGAATAATAGTTTATTAACAGATTTGCTTAAATTTCAATAATGGAATATCAAATTTTATAATTAAAAGCAAAAATTAAGGAGTAAACATAGTAAAACAATTTTCACTTTATCTAAAAGAAGAAATTTGTCAGAATTAAAATAATTTTATTGGAAATGGATAAGATATGCCAAAATTAATATATGGTCCTACAGAAACACAGACACATAATGAGGACAATTCATCAGAAGAATAGTATAATCACCTCACCAGCTCAAGTTTAAATATCAAAACAAGATGAGTATATTACTTTTCTGTGAAGGAATTGTGCATTATGAATTTAATAATATATGCTAAATTGCCAAACAATATTATCACTTAAACATTCTTAAGAAATTAAAAGATTTCGTACTCATTTAGCTTTTGCATATTGTAATTCAGATATTCATTAATTTTACTATTGACTTTGCTAATCATCAAAATTATCATATTTGTAAAATTACCAATTGTATTTCTTGAAAATCAACTAAAATTTCTGATAATGTTAGAAATTAAATGATGACAATCTTGAATCTGTAAATCAAGAGGCACAGCAGTGACTCTAAGCCAAGAACAGTGGTCACTGACGGACTCTTATTATAAGAATCATTATGGCAAAAATTCGACTTGCTATAATTTTGATCCTAAGTTAAATACTATTAATCTGACAATTGCATTTGAGAAAAGTATTCATTAAGACATAGAGTGCCAAATTTGAAGTTTCAATCTTGTTCAATTAATAATAGACCTATATCAGTTTAAAAATTACAAAAAAAGCAATATTTTTCTTTTTTTCCTTCTCCTCTGCAGATACCTCTATAGGTCACATCACTCAACCAATATCAATGAAATTTGGAATATATGTATTTCTTAGATTACTTCAGATCCTCTAAAAATTTCAGCACAATTGGGTAAAAACAAGGAGGGAAATAGAGGATCCATTATCCATAAATACTTTTACATATTGCATTATTTAACTGTTTTTCATCAAATTTGGAATATACACATAGTATAGTTCAATTAAAATCTTCTGAAAATTTTGGTTTAGATGGCTAAAATTAAAATGTTTAAAAGAGGATGATTCTGTTCTTTAGAAATGTCTTATATGTCACATCATTCAACAGATTTTTGAATAAATCTGAAATGTAAATAATACTTATATTAATTAAGCCTTTCTGAAATATACTACCCAATAGGCCAAAATGAAGAAACATAGAAGGTCTTTTCATCGTGAACTCTTCTATCAGTCATATCTTTCAACTGATTTCGACAAAATTTGATACACTATGTGTATATGTTTTATTATTTTACTAAATTTTTCCTAAAAATCCAATACAATAAAATTAAAAATAATGAGAACATTTAATGATGTATTAATATATCGTCGTTAGAATTCTCTCTCAGAAATATGGTTTCCATCCAAAAAATAAATGATATCCCATTAAAAACATTCTAATATGTAAAAAATAAGCCATGTAACTGCATCTAAATTTAGATATGACTACTTGGTTGATAATTTAAGAAAATAAAACAATATTATCAACCAAAGTAGCCACATCTGATTTGTAAGAAATATCCTAATTTCTTAGTATTATACTTGGCTTATTTTTAAATATTAGATGATTTAATGGGATTTAAATATTCAATTAAAATAAAAAATATATATAAATGAAAAGTATAATATAATATTCAAGATGATCATATGAAGAGATTTCATTCCATAAAAACACTTTAATCATTGATATTAACTTACTTTATCATAAGCAGCTTTGCGAGTTTGATCATCTAACCAAGTTGCTTTTGATGCAAGTTGTTTGAAAGCCACTCTGAGATATTTGATCATTTCATCTGCCTATGATTAGAATATTTAAATAAATTAATAAATGCAATTTAATATAAAAATTAAATTTATTTGTATAAATTCAACTCACCTGCTTTCTAGTTCACACTATAAAATAAATCAAGCACTTATAGCAAGTAAAATTTGGTTTTTTATTTGGCATATCATTTTCAGACAGATATGAGTCCCTCCTCAGTGCCAAGACATACAAAGGATAATTACAATTACCAAGAACACAATAGAACAGAAGTGAATTAAATTATAGTGTGAATTAAATTTATTAAAGAAAAGTTCATAAACTATGTTTATTAACTGAAGACAATAAAATTATAAATAATTTATCATATACTGTATACAGTATATATTATAATCCATATTCTTTCTTTCTCTTAATATAGAAATTTGAATTGCATGGAAGCATATCTTTTATAATGAACTATCAAATTCTGCTGCATATAAGATTACAAGGAATTGACAAGTACTGTAAGCAGGAAGAATACACAAATTAATAAATTGTGTATTTTTTCTTCTTACATTGCTTGTGGA
>WUQG02403517.1:0-17205 GCA_011317285.2 Androctonus mauritanicus | reverse complement strand
CTGCTCAGAGAAAATTATAATGTGAATTCGGAACTCATTGCTGCCATCGAAAATCTTAATAAAATCGAAAATCTTTTCTATTATCATTAAAATAATTATAGCACTTCGAGAGCGGGTTTCACTGCTTTGAAGTGTATTTAAGGTTGAAAAAAGCCAATCTTAGTGCCATTTATGCACTTAAGAGTATAAACTGCATTATGAGGATTCTTAATACATTTAAAAGCAATAAAAACTACGCTACATACAAGCTGATAATACGCTCTTTACGAGTGCGACTGTATTTGAACTTTTGTTACTTGTATCGCAGCCTACAAGTTAGTGATGTGACATCGAGTAAAACATAACCAAGCCAAGCCAAGCCAACATTATTTTGGAGTAACTCTAAGCCTGTTCTAGTTAGTCGGAGAAATTTTTTTTTTTGAAATTTTTTGTATAAAATGGCGTCTTATAATTACCGGGTTTGTTGGGGAATTATGAGAAGCGCCTTGATTTTTTGTTCCGTCAACAAAACTCGCTATCAGTTGTCAGTGAACATATGAAAGTCTTCAATAACGGAAGCAGTGCCAAATCAGAAACTTGCCTTGTTGCCGTATTGTACGAAGTCAAGCCGGCAGAAATGCTTTGTGCACCGTCCACAGTTGAATGCTGGTATCAGGGTCTTTGCCAATGAAATTACCTGTCAAGCCCAACTGGTCAATCTTTCCGTGACACAAGCACAGTAAATGATAAAATCTATTTACGATTCTGACAAGTAAAGCTTATGTCAACCGTTAATTTTGTAAATTTATGCGAATTGAGACGCTCTATCTGATACGGTCGAATAAACAACTCTAATGTTAGCAGTAACATGGTCCCGACGACTCCTCCTCCTCTGTCTACCTCTTCATTATTCTCTACACACAATTTCGTTGCATGCAAACTCTGATGAAAGTTTCTTTAAAAACGTCTTTTCAAATAGAACACGAATGAAGTTTCACACTCGATGAATTCAAAGAATGAACTTAGACTAACTGCAGATAACTTTACATTCTGTCATTGGTCTATACACAAAACTACTGGAGCGTAATTTATTCATCTGAGAAACTTCTATCGTGTTAATTTCCTTTTTTTGACAATTTCAAACTCCTTTTATACATAGAAGATTTATTAATTTTTGCTAACTCTTAAGAATGCTTAATTATACTTATAATAAAAGTAGATACAAGACTTTTATCAACTTTCGCGAGTAAAGAGATCATAAAATGTTACCTAGCATAAGAAAAATCTTAATTATTTCAGATGAGTTGTAACTTATGTACATGTGCAAAATAAGGTTAGAAGTCAATACCTCTAACGATAAATACCCACTCAATGTAATAGGCCTATTGGTTAATTCAGTGTCAAAGATGTTAAAGACGTTAATCAAACCATTTACGGTTTGATGAAATGATTATCTGTCTCAACCCATTGACAGTAAAAATATAGGCCAAAGCGTAGATTATAATTCTTAATACAACTTAAAATATTCTGAAAAGTATCATTTAATAATTTTTTGCAGTTTATTTTGTATAGTCAAGCTCTAAATGAATGAAAATTGTGATCTCCGACGAAATGCGTTTAGCTTATCTCTTTACAGAATTAGTTCAAATCATTGTATCTAATATTTTGAAAATTGATATTAAAAATTATCATACACTATATTCATAACAGTTTAATAGTTATAAAATTATAACTTTAATAAATTTTATGGTTATTGTTATGGAAATAAAATCTAAATATTTTTTACTATAAATTCATTAATTTGTAAAACATGTAGGAACGTTTATAGAGCATTATACATTAATTTAACTTGTAACTAATAAAGTTTAATGTGTTTCTCTAAAGTTTCTAACGAGTCAACCTCGTCATAATTTTGATTACAGTATGGCGAAAAATTAAGAATGCAAGTAATAAATGGAAATTTCATAAAATAAAATTTCCCAATTTTTAATAGGTGATTTTTTTGTGAATATATGGCAAGTGAATAGTATGCAAGTATATGGCGCTTACATAATATCGTATGGAAATATTCGGAATTTTGACCTAGTCTACGCGAAAAATAGGTCATAAGAACCCATAGATATCATTGATATTGCGATTCTAGTATGATAAAAAAAACTCAAAAATCATAAAAAAATAATTATTTACATTTAGGCATAAGTATTCTATAATTTCTATTAATAAAAATTATCTAATTACTGTAGTTAGTAGGTTTATAAATTATAAATAAATATATATACGAAAATATACAGGCCACAATGAAAATATATACAGGCCTATATATTTTCATTGTGCGTGGAATTTTAATTTTTTGAGATTTTTCTAATTATTTAAGAGAATTTTTGTTTCAGTTTCTGCCCAAGCAATTATCAATGCATTCGATAATCATCTACTTGTTGTTAGATAGACTTATTTCGCTAGTAAACTTAATTACTTTTCTCCTGGAATGGATGGGAATGCATATTTGTAATATTACTGTAACTCATTCAAACATTAAACTCTCACAGAATGAGCAATAAGTAGATTTACAGTTGCAATGTAACGTTACGAATAACAACAAACTCGCTATAAAACTTAAAAAAATTAATAAATATTTACGTAATTTTTAGAAATTTTTAGTACATTTTCAATCGGTCGTAAACATTTGAACAATATTATAGAATTCATATATAATTAAATTATTAATATAGAATTAATTAAAGTAGAAGAGATTCTTGGTTTGATTCACGCATCTAATAGCCTACTCTTTCCATTGGATGGTATTGTTCGATATGATGACAGAGATGCAGATTCCTAGATATTGTCAATCACTGACAATTAGCAGACAACACACCTGGAAATTCCAATCTCATACGGAATTCCAATGGCACAAGTTACCAGAAAAGTAGAACCCAGTGCTATTATTTTATTGATTAATAATATAACTAAGATAATTGCTACTATTCTTTAATTGTATATGAAAATTCTTCAACGTTTTCAAATGAAAGATATCAGTAGCTCTTAAGTAAGAAGAGATCGCTTATTTTATCGGGAATTATTTTTCTTTCTACGAAACTTTGAAGTATTATGCAGAAATTTTCACTTTGTCATGTTAATGTACAGTACCTTTGTCCATCTTTCCGTTTTAATATTGTTGAGAACGTCATTCATTTCTGGACGAATTTGCATAACTATTTCAATTACACTGTTGATATTATATTGTGTGTAGGCGCCGGTGGTAAATGAATATATAATTATTTCACTTTAATTAATTATCTGTTTATGAAAGTGGACATCAACTCTACTAAATGAGGAGTTAAAAAAATTAAGTGTAGGAAAAAAAAAGAATTCATGCTACCCGACTCATTTTTGTTTTTTCATTATTATTATTATTTTTATTTTTATTCTTTGTCTGATGAAAACATTGTTCTCATGTGCTCTCTTTTAATATTCTTATTCTTTCGAAACATTTTAACATTTATTAAAAATTTAAATTTGCTTTTTGTCGTAAACAAAATTAAGTATTTAAAGAAGATTGCTTTCATTGTCGACTTTTTTTGTTACCGTAGTGGAGTTTGTAATTTCTGCCTGTAGATATTAATATATGTATATATTTTTTTATGTGTAGGGCCTATTTTTTAAGAATATTTTTATGATCCTCTAGCTCCGTTTAGAGCATAATTTTTTAATGGAATTTTTATAGCTTTTCAAAAAACATTTCGCTCTATTTTCGGTCTATAACAAACAACTCGAGAACTAAATTTGCAATTGAGTTAAGATCGTTATGAGGCTATTAAAGGAAAATTTATTCCGCTTATTTATTATAACAGTGTTTAAATTTTAGTTTAAGTTTAGTTCTAGAAGGTTTGTTTTAAGATCAATTTTTCCAGGATGGTTACAGGATGCATGATAAAAGTTTTTAAGCTATTTAGGGCTATTTTAAAGTCAAAATTAAGAGCGTTTAGATGATAAAAGCGTTAAAAGATCAATAACGATCCGGAAGAGATCGGACGGAATTAAAGCCAACATCAAGAGATCGACCAATCAGACGATAGAATGCAATAAAGTAAGTCTATCGACTTGTTGCAGTTACGACAGCTTTAGGGCGTATACTCGTCACTGATTGGTTCTTGTGTCGGGCGTCACTTATAAAGTGGTTCCATAGCATCCAGAGCTGACACAAGCACCACCGATTGACCAAGATTGTATGGCACGCCCAGCCGAAAGCCTCTTCGGTCTCAACAGGTCCCCAGGACCATCTAACGACGCTTCACCGGGTGGTGTCATGTCTCCTGTACCACCCGCGGGAATACTGTTAAGGTCTGCTGAGAGATACCAGAGAACGCCGAAATGTGCCAGATGTAGAAATCACGGAGTGGTGTCGGCTCTGAAGGGACATAAGCGTTACTGCAGATGGAGAGATTGCGTATGTGCTAAATGCACCTTGATCGCCGAAAGACAACGAGTGATGGCGGCTCAGGTAGCCTTAAGGCGACAACAGGCTCAGGAAGAGAACGAAGCGCGAGAGTTGAGTTTGTTGTACGGTTGCCACGAAGGACTTTTGGCCATGCATCGAGCGGGCTTTACTTTTTCGGCTGCCATGGCTCATTTACTATCAGGAAGAAAAGGGCAGACTTCGGGTGATGACGAACCTTCTCCTAGTAGCACAGCAGATACCAACGAACCCGGTAAGTAATCACTTTGATGTAATCAATATTCGATTTTGTCTAGTCGAAAAATCGTAAAGAAGTTCAGTTCGAGTGGAAAATCGAAAATCCGGTCGGAGTAAAGATCAAATTTACAAGATTTTCGCCAGTTGCACTAAAGAAATTGCTCACAAGTTAACAAAATAGAACAGGCTATTTATATTCGTTTGCGCTTATCTGAATCACTCTCACAGATGAGACTAGTCTCTCTCTCTCTCTCTCTCTCTCTCTCTCTCTCTCTCTTCTCTCTCTTGCTTTTCCCTCTGGCTATCAACTAATATCAGTAATTAATATGCAAATGCAAGAATGTAACAGGTACAGACTAAACCAAGTCTGTTTAACCAGATTTGAATGGATTTCGATATCATTATGATGTAACCATATCGAAAAGGGTCTTTTCATCCGATTGTAATTTTGACGCTTTGTACCGCCGTTCGCCTTTAGCTATAAATCACAACGTAGAATGTGTTTATCCATCTAGATACTTAAAAATAAATTTAAAAAAATAATAATACTAACACATCCTCTAGGCTTATAAATATAATAAAAGTTCGCAACTCAATAGATCCGTAAACTTTCTTTTGTAATTCCGAATTAAAACATACTATTTGCATTTAAAATTCGGAAGAATTTTGTGCCTTGTCGCATTTTTATGCTCCAAACTAAAATAATAATTAAATATGTACTTATATATAACTAATTTCTTATAAAGTTAACAGAAATTATACATGTTTCCAGACTTATACACAAATTAATAAGCTACACTCGCTATTTTTTATTTTTTTTTTAATTCGATTCTGTACTAGAGTTACTTGAAAATTATGAGAATTGTAGAAAGAATTAACAGCATTCTTAAATTTAAAAGCAGAGTAAAAAGTTTATTTATTTATGTTTTACGATAAAAATTAAGTTAGAAAATTTGGATTGAGTAATTTGAGTTGAAAATATGCAATACAAGTTATATGAAATAAGGGTATTAAAGCAGAATGCCCAAAATTGTATAGGCCTACATGAGGTTATCGTTGTTTGAATGTCCTAAAGTTTGAATACGAGCTTATTTTTTATTCCGAAAAAGTTCAAGTGATAGATAAACCCGATAATGTTCTCCATTGAGCGGAAGTGGGTCATATTTTAATCTTTAATTTACACATTTAGCATTACGAATATTCCGAAACTTCATTTATTTTTATAAAACATTATGTTTGCAATATCGTGAAAATTTATTTAAGATTTACAGCATAAAATTCGCTTTTTTATAAGAATGCAGCTCGCTTGACTGAAATATTTTTTAATATAAATAATTAGGCTAAATGCATATCTTGTGCCCTGTCTTTCGTAATAATATCGTAAGCACGCATAAAATATTTAGAGCCTACATATATGTTATAAATAATTCTGAAATATGAAAGTACATATAGAATATTTTTAGGCTATATTGTCCAAATCTTTTTGAATGGACAAGAAAAGACTAGAAATTCATTAAAGTTTATAAGTAATGAGAAAAAGAATGGCATGATTGACTTATCGAGTGCATTGAAAATACGTCGATTCAAAAGATGGACATTATGCAATCCCACGCATTATGATTACATTACTTTCTGATGTTTAAGGCAAGAAAACTAATCTCTGAACGGGAAAATAGGGCTTTGAATGATTCAAATTGATTTAAGCAAAGCAGAAAGGAGCCGAAATACCAATCCACTTGGTAACACTCGAGAACGTCATCGGGACATCGCAGCCGAGACTCTATAAAGTGGATTAATTTGTAACTTTCTTTTGTGACTTCGCAAGTCCATCATTCTATGTGGGACAGCTGTCACGTCCTCGTTCCATCTAGTGTCACATAATTGGGGCGGGAGGGAATCCCCGGACACTTTGACGAGACCATCTTGAGGGGGCTCTTTTCCTTTATCTCTCTTTTTCGTTGGCGTCACGGTGCTTTCTTTATAACTCAATAGAGGTGGGTCCCAAACTGTCACAGTACTTACAACAGTCTGACTAAAGCAAAGTACTTCAAACCTATAAATAATTACAGAGGCTATACCCCGCAGTGTGGAGTAGTCATATTGTGAAGGTCACAATGGTCCCTTCATCCCGGCTCCACCTCCTGTCGTCAAAAGCAGAATGGGTGCGCATCTATGAAAGAAAAGATATAAAGTTGCCCATATGATGCAAACACTTGCCGAAAGATGGCGCTGATGTGACCTGTCGCCCAAGATGGCTGCTTGAAGTAGTATTGGAGACGTGAGGTACCCTCGTCATGTGACAAAACTATTGTAGGAGCAGGGACCCGTGGATTTTCAAGAGTCTTTCTTTCCCTCGCTCAGTCACCCAGACTTAAAGAGTCCGTTTTCAATAAATCCATAAGAGGTAACGTTGTTTTGAACACTCAATAGACCTCCTAGCTGAGTATATAACATTAATAGGCTTACATGTTGCTATTGACAGCGAATGAAAAGGAGGAGGATGAACAGAAGTAATAGAAGAGAGAAAAAACTGAATAGATGGGGCGAATGAAAGAGAAATATATATACAGCTGTAAGAATGTGTTTTGGGCGTTACAAACCGTTAAAACTTTTTACGCACACCAGAAGAAACAGCGAAACTTCATGCTGTTCATCTCAGGCCTCTTGGCTCACCTATAATTATTTCCATATTCTCCGAAAACCATGAATACACCTATCTCATCCTACTTAGAGACGGTTGGGCCATTGAATAAATAACGATAATACAATTATTGTTAAAAATGGTTACTTCAATTGGGCTTTAAATACATAATGTAGTAACGGAGATTCACATCGTTTTTTTCAGTATATAAACCACTTTTCCCTTGTACATATTCTATCTTTTCTAGTGCTATCTGCGTGAGTGTCATTATTCACAAGTACTACATTAGAATTAATAATTATCACATAAACTGACCCATATTCTGATAACCTAAGAACAACAAAGTTTCATATGATAAGTCTACCAGTTTATTAGCGTATATTCTAATTATTCAAATGATGAAAGAATAACAAATTAAATAAATCTTACTCTAACAATTTTTAAACATTAAAAAGAATGACGACTATCACAAATATGATATAAACTCTTTGAAAGATACAGAAAAATCATTGTTTTCCGTTTCTCTCACTGGACTTATTAATAAAAAACGAAAAACAATTGAAATAATCATTTAACTAGCAAAAAACTATAATTTTACAAGAGTTGCGAGAATATTCTATAATAATATCGGCAAAAAATGACTTAATGATGCAAATTCCCCTGATCACAAGAGAGTTTGAATGTTAAAAATAAAATGTAAAGTAGAAAAAACAACCTTCCAGACTGCTCATTTATCTTACTCGATTGCATTTTATATGCTTAAATCTCATATGTAATACACAACTTTATATATATTAACGAAATATTTTCCGAAAGTACCTCTCGATTATTGAAATTTCTTTATTAAATTCCCAGTTAAAAATAAATAAAAAGCATAGAAATAAAAAAAAAAATTAAAAGTGTAATAAAACTTATAAGTGTCGAGTTAAGATATATAAAAAGAAAAAATTCGGCACCGAAAGTACAATATCTATAAGTGTAATATAAAAGTCTATCAAATTACAGAGGCAAAATTAAATTGGGAGAAGAGATAGGCCATTGTGTCACATCCCTCAACAATGACAACATTACAACTTTTAATAAATGCCACAGTACGGGAGTAATGGAAAGATGAAGGAGGCTAACTTCTTTTTGAAAAATGCTTTAACTGACTTCTGAAGGAGATTTAAGAAGGCGTTATTAAAGTCCGCACATGAAGCCTAGCAGATGGAAATGGAGGTGAAGCTATTGTCGTTAGCTTTGACATATGACACGCTCCGGTCTGCCTGTAATAAAATGCAATATTAATGGTGTGCATGTAACCGCAGACTTGGGACGGTTGGCAGTTTCATCGTCCGCACAACAACCATGATAAATTGAGTAGCGCGAAAGTTCATATCGAAGACACGACAAAAATTTAATAATCGATATAGTTATATAGCTGGATAAGGCGACGCTTCGGGACAAAAGACAGAATGTGGAATGCCATATGACGATTTCTCCTTGTCTAGGTCACTAACAATAGAGCATGTGTGACAGCAGAGTAAACTGACCCTTGTGTGTAATAAGTGAAAGTTTGTTATGATCTATCCTATATCCATTGACAAAGAAATAGAAGAAGCGTTGAAGTTAGCAGGTATGCGTCACATACCACACATACCGGAGTTATTAACAGCAGACCATTCAGCCGGCTTCATTAGCGTGTATCTCTTGTGGCCGATCGATCCCACTACTTCGCTCACTCTTCTTTTTTTTTCCCTTCATTTTTTTCCAGCTCCTAAATGAGTCTGTCCCCCTGTAATGAGTAATCAGAGTGATATGGTGACCTCTGGTAATCTGTCTGCTTTTGAACACTCTATTGTTGGATGCCTGCTGCGACGACTGTTGCCAGCCAAGCTTCTAGCTATTTTCCCACGGGACTAATCCAATTGATAAATGGTCAATTTTCGATTTGGGTGGTTTTTCTATGACGTCACTCTTAATTTAGTTTGGAAAATTGATTCGTTACATTCCTTTAGGTTTATTCATTATTAATTTATCTATAAATTATATTTTTTTACTTTTTCTCGCATCATTTTTACGGATTTGCATCATTTTTTATCAATGTCGAAAATTTTAACTGACTTCGTACTAATTTTATTTTAATTGTTATCGGTTTGCATTGTAAACCTATAAGCACATTAGGTGTCATTTCGGGTTTTATGCAGTTATATAAGGCATAATATAGACAACAAAGTAGCAAAAATACTGTTAATACTGATAATCAAATGATAAAAAAGCTGCAACGATGAAAAATAATTTCACTGCCATTGTAACTTTTCTGCCGTTTCTGTTGCGTTCCATTGTAACTTTTTGGTTATTTGTTAGTTTCTATTGTAATTTTCTTGTTATTTTTATTAGTTTCCATTGTAAATTATTACCATTTTTGTTTGTTTTCATTGTCATTTTCTTGCTAATTCTGCTGCTTTTCATCATAGCATTTCTACTATTTTAGTGTTTTTCATGTAGTTTTCTTGCTTATTCAGTTGATTTCTGTTGTAATTTTCTTGACGTAGCTGTTTCCTTCCTTTGTAATTTTCTTGCTATTTTTATTAGTTTCTATTGTAACTCTCTTGTCATTTCTATTGTAACTCTCTTGTGTTTTCATTATCATTTTTTTGATAATTCTATTATTTTCCGTTGTAACTTTCTTATTATTTTTATTTGAATTTTAATTGTTTTTCACTTATTAGTATCAATAATAAGTTTAATACTTGTTATTAATACCTGAATTCATACTTACATAAGAATTAATTCATAAGAAATCCACAATTTTCTTACAGTAACTTATGCAAAAATGGTTTTAAAGTTAATTATAAAAAAATTTTTCAGAGTTAAAATTATAAATCACAACTCGCTTAAACATCGAAAACTAACTTTCGAGTTGTTTTTATTCGCGTAATAATTATTGAAAACTATTCTTGCATAAGAAATTTTTAACAATTTAAAAAAATATATTTCTAGATACTAAATTTGAGAAATTTTGCAAAATATTTAAAATTTGATTTCTTTTGTTGCTTGTATGATTACCACAAAGTTTATTTATGGTTTTGATTCCTTCAGAAGCTTTTTATATATCAAATATACTTAGTACTTAGTCCCTAGATCTGTACTATTACACGAGATTAGATTATCTTTACTTGAACTGCGGTATCGCACTATAGACTCGTGTCTGAGAGGAAAGTTTGTGTATTCGAATAAATTTAATTGATTCATTAAATTTTCAGTATATTTGTACTGTCTACATTATCTCGCATTGGCAATTCGACGAAAATAAAATTAATTAATCAAAACTAATTACATTTATTTCGTTTAATTAATTAAGTTCTGAATCCTTAATTTAAGTCTTTCAGTCGAAAAATTATATGCTTATCAGTTGTATCGGAAATTTATTTTATTTTCTTTTTTAACAACCTAACATCATAAAATATGTAGTAGTCAAGACCAAATTCTCATTAAGTAAGCAGTTCTTAAAGAAAAACGAAACGACAACAACTAGGCGCTTGTTTCTCCAACTTTTACTCGGTTAATAGAAGATTGTATTATTAAGAACTGTCTGCACTTGTAAAAAAGATGACAACTCATCCAGTGTTCTTTTAACGAAAACGAAAAACTCAACAGGAATGCCAACGATCAATGCAGAGTCATTTTTCAGACTCGTCACAGGTGGTAAAGAAAGCCAACACCTATTGGCGGTGTGGCAAAGACTTGTTGTCGTGTGTACGTTGGCTAAATGATGATCTGAAGTTGACAGCGAAGAAACAGAAGATGCGTGAAATAAATCGTTGACATTCTGGCCAAAGAAGGAAAAAAAAACCAATTGCCACTTCTTCAGCCGTGCGTAGTGTCAAGACATCTGTGACGGCTGTAGTTGGGATGTCTGCCGGCACGAGGAGGGTGTAGTCGAGACTATCAATAACATCCGGCCTGCACGTGCTGTCGGCGCCTCCTCCCACACACAGCACAGAGGTGACAGCACGCTCCCGCGAGGGAATCTGTCACATTTGTCAGATTCAGCATCCTCTGCCTCAGGATCAGCACTCATTGATTGCTACACAAAAACCAAGGTTGTTGGTTTTTAATTCGATACTTATTTTTCCTCCCATTTGCAAAATATTTATCAGCATTTTTTACACAACAAAAACTTTCCTGAACAATTCTGAAACTTCCGAGTTTGATATTAATCAATCGTAATCGATAAAAGTGCAACTTGTCTGTCGACTCTTTTTTGCATACCGTAAACTTCTTAATTAAATAGTTTTTATTGTAATTAAGGATAACTAATAGGTGTATTTAAACGAAAATCGTTATTCTAGATTTTTATAAGTGTTTAATATATTTTTATTGCTGGAATATTGACTTAGCAGATTTTAAATAACTTAACCGAATATTGCGTGCTTTATAATTACACGAAACTTGGCAGATTTGCTTAGTTTAATGATAATTTTGTTATAAGCACAGACATTTTTATATTATCCTGAGATGAGTTAATAAAAATATATCAGATTTATGAATAATTAATGAATATTGCATATTAATTATTTAATTAGTGGGAATATAAATGAAATTTTTATGTGAAACAGATTAACGAAGTCATCTGAAACGTTTAAATTTTTCTTTCTTATTTTTACAGAGTGGAAACGGGCAAAAACATCTGAACATTCTCCAAAATCAGAGAATCCCAAACTTCACGAACCTTTACCATTGGAAGATGAAAATTCTCAACATGTAGAAAGCGCCAGTTCGGATGCAGGAAGTAATCCTTCTCCGGCATCGGTCTGTGAAGAAAGAGAGAACGATCGCAAGCAAGAATTCAATTTAGCAGAAGGACTAGCCATGAAAACAAGAAAACCACCTTTAGAGATATTGGCAAGGATCTTTCCTAACGAAAATAGAAGAATACTCAGTTTGGCTCTGCAGAAAACTAACGGCGACGTTTTACAAGCCATCGAGCATATATTGGGATCTCGGGCCGCTGCTCACTTAGCAGTTCGTCCTCCCTTGTCTCCGGGTAAAGAACTGAATGTGAACAAAGATCATCAGTTGGAGCCCTTGACCTGTTCCACCGTGCCAGAAGTTGGATCTTTTCCAACAACAACCAGCTTCACTTCCGTATTTTCAATGTCCACTCCATCCACGGCTTTAGCCATGGCAGCACCGCCATTTCGACGTCCTTACTCTGCAACCGGAACACCTCGAGGACTGCTAACTGTGCCAACGTATGCCGGATTCTTTCCCGGGATCTCAACGACTCCAGCTTATCCATCTCTATTTGGCACATCAGTTGTTAGTGGACTACCCCCCGTGTCCTCTCTCGACCCAGATCTGAGCCGTAAAAAAGCACCACGTTTGATGGCTACTGACAACTGGACCTCTTGTCCTCCAGAACAATCACCTCAAGACCTGTCATCGTCTGAAAGCGAAAGGAAAAGTCCAGTAACCAACTTCCAGTAAAGGTTAAAACTATCGTCGATGGTCACTTGTAGCATTCTGTGATGTAGATAAATCTATATAATATTGATCGGTAAAAATCTAAATTATAAAAAAAATCAAGAATAGTTAATTTAATTTATAATCGTGTGACCGCATCGTAGTTTATTTTCTATGGTTAATTCAGTGTTAATTGTAACTGTTGTGTGCCTATAAATAAAGAGATGTTGCAGGAAAAAAAAAATATATATATATTACTTTTTCCCCATATAAAAAAAAAAACACCTCGGCAAACACCTGTAGCCAGAGTCGGACGGAGAAAAGTAATTTATTTCTATCCTCCCTCAATGTAATACAGAAACAGTACAGTAGTATATAACATGCGTCTGTTTTTCTCCACACTAACACATCCACATAATGCAATGGGTGCTGCTGGTGACAGTTTCAATTGACGATTCAACGCAAGAGTGTTGGTGGGACGGACCTGCCAGGCTGTGTCTCCACACACGTTGTTATGACAGGCCCTTTCAACGGGACGGTTCGCCGCTTCAAATGGAAATTACATCAGGCCACTCATCCAAATTGCAATGGTGTGTTGGTTAGTGTTATCTGTGTGACTAGACCCACACCTCTGTCATTCAATTAGCTACCAACCCACTTCTGATGTAGTCTCTCTCTCCACCAAGCAGAATTCATTAACTCTCTCTCCTATGATTGTATCCTATCGAAACTAATAGCTAATTGAAAGAAAAACTGTTAGCTCGTTTGTATATCTAATCATGGACTTAGCTAGTTAAACACTCGGGTTATTCTAATGGAGATGATTCGATGCAGCAGCCTTCGAGAATAAACACATCATAAGTCAATAACGAGCGCGCAATATATCCCCATCCACACATTATTACCAGATTAAAAGTAACATGAAAAAAAATACGATTTACTATAGGATTAAAGAAAAAAATAAAAAAATAAAGACTTCGTTCCGGAGAAAACTCGAACAATAATTAAACGATTCAAACTGAATTATTCTAATTTGCATCTCTTAATTGGTATATCTCCGTCGACAATGAAGACAATTCGGATCTCGTAACACTGTTTATTATTCGATAAATAAACGTTTTACTTTATTCTTTTAAAAAGCGAGTTTATGAATAAAATAATACCGACGGCGAGTTTGCCCGATTTTTAGTTTTACAAATACTTTAAAGAAACTCGGTATTTAAATATTTTAAAAATTAATTTTTATTATTGTGTTTACTCTTTTAGCTCAAAACTACGCATAAAATGTACAGTATATATAAGTATTATTTACGATAAAGTTGGCGAAAATTTAAAATGCATTAGAGGCTTTTGAAGTTGTGAATAAATTTTCTCCGGGATATTTGAATTTTAAAAGAATCTCTCGATATTCAAAATGAGATAGGCCATTTAGGTCAATCTCATTTTGAAGTAAATATTAAAATTAGATAAAATTCTTAATAAATTCAGTGTTTATCGAGTTTCGCTTCGGATTACGCATTTTGATCCTTTATTAAAACTTTTTATTAACTTATTATTATTATTATTATTATCATCATTATTTTTGGTGGTTTCTGACAAAAGTTGGACTCTTTTTGAATGAAAACAGGATGTTTAGAAAATAATAATTATAATCCGACTCTTTATGCTTTTCTTTGTACTTTTTAGAAGAAGCAAACAACAAAATGTTAACCATAAACATTTCAGACAATGGTCAAACTTACACAAAACATGATGGTCTATGTCAGCAGAATTTAGCTATTACTTAAAGCAGATACACAAAATAACCACAATGTTAAAGTCACATTTTTATATCTTCAAGCTTTTCCAGCATTTTCATTAAATTAAAATACTTTTTTTTAATATTTCTCAGTCTGTTCTATTAAACATTCAATATAAGAAAGCAAAACATTTTATTTCTCCCCTTTTTTTCCTAGTGAAAATTTGCAGTTCAAAGATATTTTTTTTTCTTTTCTGATATTATCAAGTCGATGAATTTTTTAAATGAAAATTTTTATCCCTATTCCTTTTCTTATCCGGTCTCTCAACATTCAAATGTATATAGCCTATAGTAACTTGTATATTGTATTTTCAAATCATATCAAATCTAGTCGTTTGCATTTTCCCAAACAAAATTTATTCAAATTTAGAATTAATTTTGATTATCAATATTTTTTTTTTATTTTATTTTACATTTAAAACCAATATTTGACATAATCGCAATTCCGGTCGATTTTATGAATTCCGTTTTCGTTAATGAATATTGCTTTTGAAACTCTCTACGAACGAACTCTGGTTAGAACTCGGTCTCGGAGAGTTCATACTTTCACTGCAAAATATTTGCAAATTATTGAATAAATTATATTCGAATTTTATCTCCAAAACCGAATTTTATCTGCACACTAATATAGTAATTATTAAATTATCAAAATTGGAGTTAATGTAATTTAAAGAAGTGAACATCTTTCTCCAGTTAGTTTACTTTAATAAAAAACGAAAAAGAGAATTTTCATTGTTTTGAAACAGAGAAATTATCTAATAATATCTCATTATTATTTAAAAAATGTTACATTTATTAATATATTTTTAATTATTTAAATAGAAAGAATCTCTCTTTCTCTCTCTACATACAAAGGAACCTTCTTCTAACATAGCCTACTTTCATACAGAATTCTTGATGAATTAATGAATAAAGTTGGAATATACGTTAAAAACATTGCTGTAGGAAGTTTCAGTTAAATCCTATATGATTTTCCTACTGAAACTTCAGTTAGAATAGTTCAAATTTTATACTTTAGTTGCCATTTAAGTCGCAAACATATGGTATAATGAATCTAAACAAATTCAAGCATTCTTTAATGTAAACTTCGATCGATAATATATAATAAAATGAGGGAAGTTTACGACATCATTTTTATAAATTTCATTTTAAAAGATTACTCTATATTGTATAATAACTGAGAGAATTTCATGTAATAAATTAATATTTTAGTTTTCGGCCTCTTTAATTTTTATTCAAGCCTATATAAATAGTACAGAGAATTAACAGCATTAAAACAATCGTGAATCGAAATTAACGCTAATGAGTTGACAGCTCATTGTTTTCTTCTTAAACTATAAACAAATAAAACTAAAATCTATTCATATAAACTAATTAAAATTTTAAGATTTATACGAATAAATTTTGATTTTATTCATCGCGTACTTGATAATGATTTTATAATAATAATAATAATGATCCTTGATAAATTTAATTACGATACACAAAAAAAATGAGAATATTGCGATCTCGAAAGATTATGGAAAATTTAAGTTATTAAACTGGAATGGATAATCATTCAAATGCCAAAATATTGAAATATCTTTTACAAAATTATCGCATAAGTAATCATAAAATTAAGTTAAAAAACATTCATCAAACTATTATCGATTAAAAATATTTCTACTGAGAAGTGAAGAAAATTTATGCTTATTATTAAAATTTTAAGCAGTAATGATGCTAAAGAAAAACTATCTCAACTGTCTTTTTTATAATTTTATAGATATCAGTACAAATAAAGGATGTGATGTAAACAAAATAATGTTAATTTTGATGATTAAAAATCATTTTATGGTTAAGAAACCGTTAATAAAACAGCAGCAGGTTTATAAGAATAAGGAAAAAAATTTAAAAAATTTTTCTTCATTCTTTATCAAGCAATAGGCTATACAATAAATTTGTATATAAACTCAAACAAGTTTAAGAAAAATTAATCTGCATGAAAAGTTGAAACAAATTTTTAAAAAATGTTTTATTTATTTTTACTTAAATCCATTTTCATTCTAATTAATCATTTATAATTTTAAATTAATAAATTCGAATAATTAATTGTAAAAAAATAATTGAAAGAAAGAAAGAAAAAAATAAGTTGAAAATGTTGTCTCAAACAAATTCAATATGCGAAAATAATTGAACATAAAAAGATTAAAATAATTTTTAAAGTAAAACTTAATGAATAATAATTATTCGATTTAAAAGCAGAAAATATTTTTCTTCGTTAGAATAATAAATAAGAAAAATACTTTCTTATATATATATAGATAGATAGATATAATGATGCAATGTTTAAGATTCATGTATTCAGTAATTAGAATTGTCAACAACTAAAAGTCTATTTATTCAAGAATCATTGTAAATTGGCTTTAAAATGTTTTATGAACATTTTCTATTTATTCGGTTTTATTTACAGAAATGACTGGAAGCATCTCTTTAATAACTGATTTCGGATAAACAAATTTTTTCTGTACAGTAGAGTTCTAAGTTACATGGGAAACTACTAATAAAGAGATCACCGAAGGTTCACAACAATGGATGAGACTCTGGGAAGAAGCCACGGATTTTCACGAACAATTTAACTATTTGTACTCACTTTATTAATCAGCATGTGTT